>VXAB01005529.1:0-35992 GCA_013399175.1 Odontophorus gujanensis
CCAAAAAATCATAAACCATGACAAAAATATTTAAGGAGGTGGTCTGTAGATAGCAACTCTTTTATTTTGTTGTCTGAAATACTGGCATTCAAATGGTGCTATCTGTAGCTTGTGTGTTCTGGAAGTGTTCCCAACACAAGTAGAGCTGGTGCTTAAAGAACACAAGAACAAGGCTGATCATCATGCACAACTCAATAACATTAGACCAAAAAGTGTATCCCAACCTTCCTGTGTCAAATATTCACATCTTGTGATTGAACTAGAGCTCTTCTACTCAAAGGCATCAAAATCTTGATTAATGTGGTTAATTAGCTCCACTGCAAATGAGATCACTTTCCTCTTTGACTGATTTTGTCCTGTTAATTTTAGGCTACTTGCACAAAGGGGGACTTTCCAGGAAAGATGCCTTTCAATGAGGATACAGCATTTCAACAAAGGAAAGATGAATTTCCCCTCTCCCTCTCAACAAGGAGAAATGGGGTTCTGACTACTGTAGTGTCACTCACTGAAATGACAGGTTAAGGATAAGTGTACATGATTGCAGACTGCAAGATGGAAAAATATATGCAAACCCCTTTCAAATGCCAGAGTGTGTATTACTGTATTTTCATTAAAGAAAAAAAAAAAAGTAATTTTTTTGCTGTGTGAAAGGTAGAAATACTCACTTTGGGCACTGCAATCTAATCTCACTCTGCTTTAAACTTACTTACACAGGTCACTTGCAGAACTGAAAGATCCCTGGACCCATATCTGTGTTTATTAAACCAAGCTTGACGTTACTGCTTGGAATCCCTGAAGTTTTGTGAAGTGGTAGCATGAGCACTTTGTGTCTTCAGATTGGCGTGCCTGTGCCCGCACTCCTAATCCTGTGCAAAGACGGAAGGTTAATTAAGCCTGTGTTTGATTTATAAATGTTATCCCTTCTGCAGAGCAGAGTGTAACTCCAGCTAAAAGGCAATACTGTGTTGATTTGACTTCTACTGGCAGTTCCCTACATGCAGTCGTTTGTGGATATAAATAATGTTTTAAAGCAGGGAGTGGTTCTGGTGAAAACTAAGCCCAACTTTTGAACAAATCATGAAAAAGAGTAACTTGACTCATACCATGATTTCTAGGAAGCTGAAGCAATTAATTCTTTCCCAGGAAAAAAATATGAGCCAAAATATAAAATTTCAATGTCCCATGGTGGCGGCAAAATTTATAAGTATGGCATAAAAGACAGCAGAATTCTCCACTTGTATACGAGAACAACGGTTTCTTTTAGGCCAGTGGAAATCTGGACTAGCTCCACTTGGACCACTGAATTTTCTATGGATTTACCCCAGGGCAAAGGAGAACAGAACACAATCCTTCATCCTTCCAGGTTTCCTTTTTCAGACCTTTCCATTCCTTTCCAAAGAAGTATCAGAGTCAGACTTCAAGAAGATAGTGTCAGTACAGCTCCGAAGTACAACCTATTCATCATCACTGGTATCAGTGTGGAAGTAAATGTCTGTGCTTCTGATGGTATTCCTTTCTTGGGGAGGGCTCCTTTGAAGAGCAAGCACCCTCAAATTCTGTTCTTATAACATTATCATCTCTTTGGCAAAGATCAGATCTAATCCTGAATAATCACACTTATTTGTAACAGGATAATAAAGAATATGAAGCCATGTAAACCTGAGTCGTTGTAGGAGAATTCAGTTCAGACTGAGAAACATCCTTGAGAAAATCTACCCCATTTCTGAGTGAAGATGGGTATCACTGGAAAGACACCTCTTCCAGAACAACAAACAAGCAAATTAAAACAGACCTGGTTTCACTCAAAAAAGACACACCAGTACTTCCTCTTCTGCTAACATCTCTCCTACTGTCAGCCAGTCATGAATCTGTACGAGAAAATGCTGTTTGTAGTATACAAAGAATCAAAGTAGCCTGGAAGGTTTGTGGGGCCTCTGTTCTGCAGTTCTCCTGCAGTAGGGTTGGACCAACACAAGGATGTAGGATGAGCATACTGTATCTGTGATGCTTTGGTGGCATTTCTGGAAGCTTCCAGGAAAGATCTCAGAGAGCAGTGCATCTCCCAGAGATGACTGTGATTTTCTACTTGTGTTAATAATAGGAAGGTCATGAAGTTATGAAGTTTAATTTTCTTCTTGCTTGAACTGTTGTCATTCCATGTATGCCCAACAGGACAAGAGATAATGATCTTTAGTTGTACCAATGAAGGTTCAGGTTGGATAGTAGGAAAATTTCTTTAAAAGAGTGGTAATGCACAAGCACAGGCTGCCCAGTGAAGTGGTGTTGTCATTACCCCTGGAGGTGTTCAAGAATCATAGAGATGCGGCACCGAGGGACATTGTTAGTGGGCAAAATGTGATGGACTGATGGTTGGACTAGACGTTCTTAGTAGTCTTTTCCAGCCTTCATAATTCTATGATTCTATTCAGCAGAGCACTTACAAGTTTAATTTAAACATGAGCAGAAGTCCCACCAACGTATCGCCTCTTCCGCGAAGAGAAGCCCTGAGGCTGCTTGAGAATCCAGACGGGGCTCAGTGAGAGCCTGCAGGTGCCTGCACGACGTTTGCCAAAGGTTGCTGGGCTGAAGGAGGTGTTTCAGAGCTGGATCCCAAGCAGAGCCAAGTGTGAGGGAGGAAGCCAGGGATGTAAACCCAGACCTGGCTGACACACTTTGCACCCATAAAGAGACCCTTAGTTAGATTCATGTTACCAAGCTAGCTCAGCTGCAGCTCAAAATTCAGTCTAATGTTTGCTCTGCTTTCATGCAGGTAATATCCCCGTAGCAGTGGTTTATGCTACTGTAGGAAAAGTATTTTAAACACTTTAATGGCCTGCGTTATACCCATCCTTTCCTTCAGTGGGTGCAAATAATTGCTGGTGCAATTTTGTACCCCCAGTTATTTGCAGTTATGGTGCGTGTCATTGACGTGTCTAACTAGCTGATAAGATACGTGGGTGCCATCAGATGCTGTAATTAGAAGTTTAAATGACACGAACTGCACCCACACAGAACTGCAAGTGCAAAATTGCATCCGTAACATCTCAGAAGCAACAAAGAGAGGAAGGGCTTGGAAATTTGTCCTTGCAAATGTTAATTTGCATGGCAATAAGCTTGAGCCTATTTGGCAAATACACTTTCATTACACAGGATTTAAACCAATTGATTCTAAACAACCTGAGAGCGTTCAGACACTTAGCATTAGACACAGCATCTTGAAAAAATATGCTAGTCTGTTCAACTAGGGCAAAGAAGTTTTCCCCTCGGTTAGGTAACATGTAACTCATGTCTTTGTTATTGCCTTCGCAGTGGCAAAAGTATGCAAAAGTCTTCGCTTGCGATGACAGGTTTTTATAACAATTTCTCAAGGCTGCAACACGATGTAAGTACATTTCGTATTTCATGATAAGCAAATGGCATGCAACAAATGAGAAGGTTTTTGCTCTGGAGTTTCTCTTGGCACCATAATCGTACAATATACGATCATATATTCCGGCCTAATGCAAGGCAGAAATAATAATCCAACACCTCCTTGTAGACATTATCCAATGCGTTGGTAAACTTAAAGGAGTGCTCCACCATTTTACTGGGAAGAACTGATGTGTTTTGAGGTTAAATAAGAATCAGTGGTGTTTCTCCTATTTCTCCCTCACTTGAGGTCCCATGGCCCCACACGTAAACATCCCGTGCACTGTGGTGTGTGCAGCATAAATGGAAATGTTTCCTCAAGCTGTTTGCTAATTCTCCCTCTCTTCTGTCCAGGGAAGGCTGAGAGAAGAATAGAACTGAATCAAACAGAACAAGCTTAAGGAAAGTGTAACAGAAGAAAGGGTAGAAAGGGTAAAATAAAATGCTGAAGAGGGGGAGATTATGTCCTTTCATCTCTGCTACTGTTTTTGGGCTCGACACCTAAGTACTTCCCCTTGTGAGAAGACCATGACAGAGGAATGCAGTGCAAGCCCTGGCACAATCCACTGCTGCAGGTTTGCAACGCTTGGCCTGCTAAAGGCAGGAAAGCAGTTTTCTGGCAAGGAGCAGCATTTTAGCTTTTGAGAGCAACCAAGAGAAATTGTGGATGGCCCATCCCTGGAGATGCTTAAGGCTGAGATGGACGGATCCCTGGGCAGCCTGATCTGGTGGAAGGCAGCCAGCACATGTCAGGGAGGTGGAAATGGTCGGACTTTGAGTTCCCTTCCAAGCAAAACCATTTTATGATTCTGGGAAGATGCAGTGATGTCTATCCTTGGTACTCCCCAGTCTCTCCAGAGCCACACTGTCCCTCAGTCAACCTGTGCTTGTTTCTGCAGTTGGGATATTTCTTCACCCAAGTTTCTAAGGAGTTTCAGAACCTCCAGGGATGCCCATCCTGACTTCAGCTTTTCTCTTCATCAGACTCCATGAAGAGCCAGCTCTGGAACTGGCACCTCCTGTGCATTTCAAAGCAGCTCAGAGGCAGTGGCTTCCTGCTGCATCTAGTCCCACTCCTCATCTCTCATCTCCACTTCAAACACATTACAGCTGACCCTAGAAGAAACCAGCCAAAATCCCAGCTACCCCAGAAGCAGTCCTGGGAGAGCATATCTCGCTAATAGCAAACAGCTGCAGTCATTAGTGTTATCTCAGGGGATCTGGACTTTAACAGTGAAGGTCCCAGGTTCAGATCCTGTTGACAGTCTGTAAGATTAATACTAACAATCTTGCGCAGCAAAATACTGCAGGGATCACCTTCTCTGAGGCATCAGGTGCTTGGGAGAGCAGACAGACGATGATGTATGAGACACTGTGTTGTCTTCTTGGCTGGATAAACAGAATAATGCCCTAGTGGCTTTAAAACTTCTTTTTTCACTACTTCTTTTTTTTTTTTTTTTCTCCTTTTTCAGATGTCTTGTATTATGGCTGTACATAGACTGATGGTTTCACATCATCCAAACAGAATATCTGTTCTAAACAGGGAGCACAGAATTCTTGTTGTTGAACCTGTGGAGATGTTGGCTGCATCATCCAAGCCATCCCACTCAGGTCCCCATGCGCACTGTGGGATGCAAATAGGCATTACAAGATAGCAGGTTCCTGGATCAACCTGGGACCAGAGTGTGAAGAGCACGTGGTTGTGCTTTTAATGGCTCTTAATGGACATCTGGATGCACCGTGCTGCTCTGAGAACACCAACTTTCACCTCCATCCTCAGGGACACAGAAGAGGGCAGAGAAACCACCTTCTATAGGTAGGATTCAGCTGTGATAATAAGGAGGCCACTGCAGCCATAAATAATCTGTTTTCCACAGTCTCCACAGCCCGCGTGGTGTGAAAAGCTGGACAAGGATTTGTAAATGAATTGAGCCCAAGAGTAATTACACGTTCCTGCAGATTACTTGGTGCCGTAATTGCACTTAGTATTTACCATGTGACCTAAGCCAGAAATAATCATGTATTTACTTTATATTTATATTGTAACGTGCCATGTACTGTAATTATACTGCCACTCCATGGTACTTAACACATCATCGAATGTTCCACAATTATCATGTTAGTAAATAGCACTCACTGAGATTTGTGGCCTATAATTTCAAGCATTACCTGCTAAAGATTTAGTGTAGTGATTTTTTAAAAAAATCTGTTTCATGACAATGGCATTTCATATTACAAAAAAAAAATAAAAAATGCAAAGTCCTACCACTTAGAAATCAGTTTTTAGAAATTTCAAATTTGAAAATACAAAGGAAAAGCTAGATTTGGAATGAAGGCTTTTGCAGTAAAGCAATAGACAATTCCATAATGAATTCTTTGAATTCTGCTACTCAAGGTTGTGGAAGGTCAAAAGTGAAAAGTTCCAAGCTTTTTCAAGTGATTAAATGAAGATACTAAATCCAACTTGAAACTCTTACAGAAAAAAAAAATATTAATATTCACTCAACTTCTCTCATTTAATTCTGATTAAATCTTTGAGCAGTTAAAATCAGAATTTTTACCTTAGATTTTCTGAACGGACTTATGCTTATGCACATATTTGCTTCAGAAGTACTCCCCTTGATTTCAGTAGTTACTCATGTGACTATAAAGCAAAGTGTATGCTTAAGTACTTAGCTGGTCCAAAGCCAAGGTTTAAGTATGGAAGTCTTAAACCACTGGTCACAGTAAACTCATTTAAGCAGAAAAGCTTAGGAATATTCTCAGATTTTTATGATTATCCCCTTAACAGGACTTTTCATACTGTAAACAGAGGTGGATGCCTTAATTCTCCCAGAAATTCAGTCAGGAGCCTGGATATGCAACTCGGGACAATACCCATGCTAGATATGTTACTAAACCAGAAGGAAACCACCCCAAGCTTCTCTTCCTTGTTGGTACTTTATTTCTTGGCTTGATACACAGCCCCATAGAACTGGATCGAATATGGAGACCCAAATGTGGAATTAGGGATGCATTTTTTCCTCTGATTTAAGAACACAGACAAGCTATTACACTTAAATGAAAGGACGAAATCCTGGCTGCACACATAGGCAGCAGTTGAAGTCTACATAGTCCAGTTTTCTCCCTCAAAACCTTCAGCCTTGATCTGCCCAATACATACAAACGAGCTTAACTTTAAACACCGATAGTATCATTTACCTCATTAAGTAGAGCTGGATGAATAATTCATACTGCATAATTTATCCAATGATTCTCACTTCTTTTTGTGTTTGTGAATTGTCTGCAAATAGATTCTTGATTGGACTCTTCATCTAAAATTATTTGCAGGTTTCTTTGGTGAATCATAATCAGTCTGCAGATCATTTGAGCAGTACACAGCGAGCAGTCACAGTTTGGAGCTCACGCTGTGTGGGTTCACTGTAGGAGCGTCAAGGTAACGCTCCTGTTCCCTCGCTGGAAAATCTTATGTAACTAACCAACAGCAGTACGAGTTTTGAACTCCACACATGAGCGTAAAACTTGGAAATTCACACCCTTGCTGAGTGTTGTTGTCAAATTCAGACCTTCCTTCAGTGAACGGTCAAACAGCATTACAGAGAAGCAAATACCAAAGCGGCATGAAGCAGATCTGAGGGCTTGGAAACATGAGCAAACTTACTGGAGGGCACCAAATTTCAACCTGACAGCTGATCCATGATAGCTGTTCCTGTGAATGCTCTCAGGCTGAGGCAACCTGAATTAATGGAGCCTCTCCTCAGCAAGGGCCAGACCAGCAGATTACTCCGTGCTCGCTGTAGGGGAGGAATTCCCAAATGAATGTAGAATGGCAATCCCAGATTGACTTGGTCATGTTCCTGAGGATGGAATTTTTCTTCCACCTACCTACCCCATTTACTCTTGAGAAGGAATCTCACCCTGCCAAAGTATCTTCTGCAAAGGCACCGTGGTTACTTGCTAAGTGCTCAGATCTGCTGCATACTTGGAAGCTCATAGGGCTAGAAGTTTCAGCAAGTTTTCTCCCTGACTGTACTGGTCCCTGTGAGCAGAGACAAGAAACCAGTCTGCTTTCAACTACCATAGCTCCCACTCCTACTTCACTGCATGTTAGCAACCTGAATTTGGTGAGCAAACCAGCAGACAATTCCTCTTCAACCCCTACGCTGCATCCCATTCTGCAGAGCTCCCTGAGCAAATCCTTCAAACCCACTGACCCTATCACAATTTAAGGGCTTGCTTGCTGTAAGCCTCATGCAAACATGCTTTGTAGAGTGGGTTTGGTTTAGTAGACTAGGACTTTTGTTCTACATAGGGAAATTTTGTCTGATTAAATCATTACTGTAAAATAACATAATAACCCTTCAAAAATAGAAGCACGCAAGCCTAAAACCAATGTGATGCAGCCCAGGGCTGCATTCAGTATGTAAAGATTAATATAATTTGGGAGAAAAAAAAAATCAGTTATCATAAAACAGTCCCCAAGGTGGTCAGAGACAGAGTAGACTTTCAAGTACATCATTTTGCAGAGAATGAGGCAGCCATGAATATGCAGAAGAGGGTTGGAGCTGTCAGGCGCATTTAGATGAAGCCATGTGACCAGTTGCCCCTCTGACCCATGTATAAGACTTAGAAGGGAAGAGCCTAGTTTTAAGCACCAGCTCGGAATACAAAGCAATCATGCCTATCGCTGCTTCATGTACTGCTGAGCAAAAAGGTGGTTTTTGCAGGAGGAAGATCACAAAAGCAGGGAGGATCTCCCAGGCTCAGCATTTGTTCAAACATGAAGAAAATGTCAAAGAAATTTTTAATGAGTACCGGGCTATGTGCTGCTGCAAAGAGACTATGGGAGATCAGAATATATATATATATATATTTTTTTTTACTTTTCATAGTAATTGATGCTGTGATTATCATCAGCCAAGATAATGGATTCAGTGTTCCATCTTAGCCATGCCTGTCAATTTTGCCACAATAGTCTGATATGAAAAGTGCAAATAGGAAAAGATGGCAGTGAATAACTTCTATAACGTTAGGGCAGGTGAGCTCCAGCAGTGATGTGATATGTTTTTTTCATACCTGAGGAAATATTTGCTCTTGTCAGGCACATCATTAGCTTTATTCCATAAAGCTGTAGGAATAGGGAATTACAGGAGTAGCACAGGAACTTATTCTGTGCATTGATCTGCACAAGAAGGATGTGGAGCTGTTGGAGCAGGTCCAAAGGAGGCCACAAAGATGATCAAAGGGCTGGAGCACCTCTTCTGTGAAGAAAGGTTGGGGGAGTTGGGCTTGTTTAGCTTAGAGAAGAGAAGGCTCTGGAGAGACCTCACTGCTGCCTTACAATACTTGAAGGGAACTAATAAACAGGAGGGAGATCAACGTTTACTTGATAGTGATAGGACAAGGTAGAACTGCTTTTAACTAAAAGAGGAGAAATTTAGATTAGATGCTAGAAAGAAATTCTTTACGGAAGTGAGGCACTGGCACAGACTGAATGGGTGCCTCATCCCTGGAGGTGCTCAAGGCCAGGTTGGATGGGACCTGGGCAACCTGAGCTGTGGTGGGCAGCCAGTCCATTGAAGGGGGTTTGGAAGTGGGTGATCTTTAAGGTTCCCCTTCAACATAAGCCATTCTGTGATTCTATGATTGAACTGCCCTGTTTTTAAGAAAACTGTATAGGAACTAGACATGATACCAGCACCGAGATTTTCAAGAGAACAAATTGTCTTCTGTGCTCTGGTCTGAGCTGGTACACATATTTAAAAGACGAGGGATGAGCAAGTGCTGTTCTGTTGAGTCCTGTATGAGCAAGACAACTTGGATATAGGATGAACTCATGAAGTAATATCCAAAAACTTAGACTCTGTGATCCAGATTGTGATCACCAGTTAGACCCACGTGGTCTCTGGTACCAACATGTTCTACTCACCCTCAAGACACAGATCTGAATATGATCCCTACACTTTAGAGGGGTTTAGTCAAGTGGAACTAGACAAATCCATGTCCTAGTGGGATCTCTGATGTGATCTGATTCACACTACATAACCAGCAAACTTCCCCATTTTCTAAGCTTAAAATATAAACTTACAATAACTTCTCGGTTATGCAAACATAACCTAGAAGTGAATCCTGAATCCAGGACCAAGAGTTCCAAAGGAATCCCTTTTCAGTATCTACAGGGGCTATAAGAAAGAGGGGGACAGACTCTTTAGCAGGGTCTGTTGGGACAAGACAGGGGGAAATGGTTTAAAATAAAAGAGGGGAGATTTAGACTGGATATAAGAAAAAAAAGTATTTACTGAGGTACTAGAATATGTTGCCCAGAGACGTGATGGGTGTCCTGTCCCTGAAGACATTCAGGGTCAGGCTGGACAGAGCTCTGATCACTTGATGGAGCTCTTAGGTACCCCTGTTCATTGCAGGGGAGTTGGACCAGATGGCCTTTAAAGGTCCCTTTTCATTCAAATGATTGTATGATTCTAAGATAATCCCTGGCGCTTACAGATTCAGTCTCATCCTTGCTGGAGAAGCCACCAGAGCAGACAAACATTATACAGTACTCAGTGGGGCACGTATCTTGCCAACAAGTTTGGGTCATTTTGAGACACTTGTTCTCTCTTTTAAATTCTTTCCTGCAGCAAAACAGTCTGATGTAATGAACTTTTTACATGACCCATGAGCTTAGAGCTTTTGCTGCTATGCATGTGCCATTGATTAGAGTGGCTGCAGATGGTTTTATTTTAGATAATCAAGCTTGCTGAGGTTTGCCAGGATCAGAACAAAAGCATAGTTTCCCCACTTACTAACCAAATTTGCAGCCAAGACACTTGAATTGATCTCGGTTCTGATGGATGGTGAGAAAGTGGGGAGGGGGAAATAGCAGCTTTCCCATATACCTCAAGCCAGGTGGCTCATACCTATGCACACCACGTTTCACCTCCATATTAAACAAATTATACTCCCTTTTGGTCCTAAACAGGCAAAAACAACCACGAATAAATGTTTTCTTTTAACAATTCCCATGCTGCCCAGCTATGTAATAACAGTGTATTGAGTGGCTGAAAACAAAGCAGAAAACAACAGCAGTTAAAACAACCCACACATACACAAAAGCCTCCAGAGCTGGAATTCTTCCTGTGAGAAGTCTCCAACCTGTTCATCTTTAGGACGAGACTCTGACATGTGCAGGACAATGATGGTGTTTAGGTGCAGATGAAAATGCCCAGCCCTTTGCCCCTTGCCATGTGCAAAGGGATGGATGGAAACAGTGGGAGCAAAAATATGGGATGATACCCAGCTGAGACCAGATAACCATCAACTTTTGCTCAGCCCCCATGCAGAATATCCCATCAGAGCCTCAGAAATGCGTTTGCTTTCCAAGGTGGTGCTTGCTTAGACAAGAAGGCTTGCTCTTGGAAGTGTTCATTCTGTGGTCTTTAAAACTACACATTGTACTTATAGAACAAGGGAGAGAAGGAAAACACACACACACACACAGGGAAAGAAAATAGAAAAATTGAAAGAAAAACAAAAGAATGCAAGAGATAAATCAATCGAAGGCATTTTGCAGCTGGGGTGACATAGACAAAGTGCATTTAGAACCACAGACACTTGACTTCGGGGCTGAGGGGAGAAGGTTGTTTTATTCTGTGCTTTGCCTCTTAATATTTTTCAGATTAACAGTTTGCAATTCTCTGCTGAGCTGTAAGGTTTTGGAGGCACTGCCTGCTGGAACGTTTTGATCAGTGTAAGCTGGGGCATTTCCAACAGACAGGTTTATTAACTGATTTACTGACCACATGAATTTTGCGTAGCTGAAACAATTTAGCTGGTCTCTTTCTCTCTGCTTTCCCCACACCTCCCGATTATTAATCATTAGGGAACTTTCTTACTTTTGCATGAAAACATTCCCCAGACAGTGCTGCATTGCCTCTGGTCACACACAACATGACAGATCCACTGCTTTGCTAAAATTTTCCTTCTGTTGCAAATCATGGTACAAAGCAAGAGGAGACTGACCTCAACATGGGAGATGTTTTGAAAAGATGTAATGTTTTTGAATGTATATTCTGGACATACTGAAGATAATTGTTTTTAGCCACTGCCATCTCAGAGAATTTTGGAGTTTTCCTTGGAGCTCTCCATGAAGGCATCTTGGGGAAATTCTCCTTGGAGAACTTCTTTTTGGAGAACTTCTTTTTGGAGAACTTCAAGGACTGCCTGGACATGATCCTGGGCACCTACTCTAGGTGTCCCTGCTGGAGCAGCAGTTGGACCAGATGGACTCATAGGTCCTGCCAACCTCAACTAGATTCTGTAAATTATCACTTTGGTTCAAGTGGCAGAGCCACTGAAGGTCCTGCTGTGGACTCCATTAGAGGAACTGGAGTTGTAGGAGTAGATGTTGAATACAGTCAAGAAAGGATTCACCCTTTAGTTCAACAGGAATTAATGTGAGGTATTTGACCACCACTTTTCTTTCTTTCTTTCTTTGGTTTTTGAATAACGTGCAACATGAAGCATGAAAACAGCACACTGCAAAAAGATTACCCAATCAAAACTTCTCCCTATTATATGGCCTTAATTTCCCAGTTCAAGAGAAAAATAGCTTCTATAAAGAACATTATCCATGTTTAATGATAAATTTTCTTGTTTGAAGAACTTGCTTTATATTCTTTGCACTGGAGCTAGTTAAAAAAAAGAAGATGAAGAAGAAAGCAAAGCTCTGAAAGAAATATTTTGAAAGAAAACCTTTCAACATTTAAGCAAGAAAGCTTCAAAAACTTGCATCTGTTCTCCAGCAAGTCAAACCACAGATTTTTTTTTCTCAGTATTTTGATTTTTTGAGGGAGCAGTAACGTTTTCAAATCTGGAATATTTCTTTTTCTGTTTCTTTGCACTGCTTGTTGGAGAACAAAATTTTCTTGATAGAAAACATCTACCCATGGACTTGAAGGAACTTCACCGAAGCTCACAAATACATATATCCTCATGAGGTCCTTGCAATCATAGGAGATACTGTGGCCATAAATTCAATGTAGAAACCAAGGCAAAAAAAAAAAAAAGAAAAGCCCTCAAGGTCCCATAGTGATATTCTGTTGGCAAAACATCATCTAGGTTGTCCAGATCTCCTCTTTGTGCTTTAGCTCTAGATTCACCTCTTCCCAGAGACGGGATACACAGAGGAGGTCCTACAGGGACAGCACACTCTGTGCCTTTAGTTGTCCCTATGATTCACCAAATAACTCTGAGTTAAGAGATAACAGAACTTGTGAAGTCATTTTTCCCACAAACTTAATATATACAGAGGGATTCTCTTGTCTCCCCACAGCCTTTCTCCAGGGAAGGCATTAAAATGATGTGCCTCTGTACTGTCTGTTTTAATGAAACTTGTAGGACTGAGATATCTGTGAGACCTATGTCAAATTAGATTGAAACAGGCCAACAGCCTTAGAAGGTAGCAAGGGAATACATACAGAGACACAGAGATCATGTAAATTTTATTTCCTGAGGAAAACAGGCTGCAAATACATCCCCTGCCTTTTATGTACAGTTATATACCTGTTGAAAGATCAACGATAATTTATTTCATGGTTATATTTTTGTTTCTTTATGCAGAAACAAGTGTCCTAAAATACATCAACATCCAGTGTCCTGATGGTCTACCAGAAGAAAACTGTTCTCAAGGTATTTTTGGCCTTACTAGAGGCAGAAATATGGAGGCTGTGTACTAAAATTCTGTTTTTGCAGTATTGGCAGCCTAAGTTTGCAAACAGAAACAGGATCTCTAGGCCAAACAGTAAGGCAACTCTTGGTTTTCATGGCACAGCCAATCACCTTGCTGCAGAATTATTTTTCCCAAATCAGTTTCTACATGTTCAGCTCTTGGCACAGATCTTTCAGGAGAAAAAGGAAAAAAGTGGACCTCACTAAATCACAAGACAAAGACTTCTTTCAGAGGCTTGTTAAAAGAATAAGACCTGTATGTAAAGTGATATCCTCATTGTGAGTATGTAAGGGGATCTCTTCTGCTGTCAAACAGAGACCGCTTTCCTCTTAAAGGGACTTTCTTAGAAGTGGTAAAAGTTTTTTGCCAATCATTGAGCCATTCAAATCCAACTCAGGAGAGATCAACACTTGTCAGTGCCTGACAGCTATCCAGTTACCTTCTTTGCAAATCGACCAAGAGGTTTTCAGCTGAGCTCCTGCTGAACAGAAAATCCCATTAACCAAGGCTCCTATCCCCAATTTAATTGCAGGTTCCTCCATCTGAGCAGTGACACAACCTCACAGGGCCGTGAGGAGCAGCTTATTCCCTCTTCCCTTCAGGTTGCTAAGCCCAGGACAGAGCTAAGGCACATCAACAGCCTGGGTTTATGTTGCCTCTGTACATGCTGTACATGTTCTGTAGATAAAAAAGGAACTTCAATTTCCAGCTCTGTCAATGCAGTGACTTTTAATCAGTAAATTCCCTTTCTAAGACAGGCAGGAAAAAAAAAAATCCTCATCTGAAAAAAATATCAAATGCATTTTCAGTCAGAAGACATAAATATAACCAGAAAGCCATTTGGAAATGCTTTCATCTGACAACTGACATGCTTAGATCATCTGCAGCCCACCCTGCGCTTTTCTCGCTAGAGAAATTAAACACTAGGAGAGCTGCTCCTGCTTTGAATACTTCACTTAAATATTTTCTGGCACAGACTCTCCCAAAGGCAGCAGTAGCAGTCTCATTGCTTGGGACAGGCAAATCTCCCTCTACTTTTCATGAGACACAACACAGTGAGTACTGTGGGACATAGGTAGAAACAGGCTAAGATTCAGAAGTTCTTTTCTCATGAAAAACTTCTTGCTGGAGAGGTCCTGGCACTCGCTTCCCAGAGTGGGTTCTTGGCTTCTTCCTCACTGGTGTGTGTGCACCAATTCATTTTGGATCATTGGCTGAATTTTGGGACAGTGCCTGATTCTCTTTGAATCCCCAGTGTGCTCCAAATCCCAGTTTATGCATGTGCATTCAGGAAGCATTTCCTTCCAGCGACACTCTTGCTGGGCTGGACATCAGCTCAGAGACTTAACATGCAGAGATCCTGCATCTCATGCTGTGAGGCTCCTCAGGCAGCCAGTGCTCATTGATACGCACATCTCCCCTTTCAGCAAAGGTTCATTCATGATGGCATGTGATCCTGAACAAATTCACACTTGGAGTCTACCTAGAAACCCACACTTGACACAGGTGGTGATAAAGAAACAGGGTCTCCAGCTTGATGCAAGCATGAAACCCTTCTATTCTTTAAGTTGTTACAAGCTATTGCAGCCTATTACAATCCAATACATTCTCTTACAATCTGTTTCTATCCTCTAACAATCACATTCACAGTTCTATTAACAATACACACAGCTGAGCTTATACAGCTTTTTCAGCTATAGCTACACAATAGTATTTGTGTAAGGAGGCTATAGTGTTTAATATGTAACTAGGTAACGTTGTGATTAAGTGACATTGTTTTATCAGTGTCTCGTTCCAGATAAACCAGGTACATACAGTATGCATCATACCAAACACTCTCTTATTCTTTCTTCAGGATCCTGCTTCTTCTTGCCAAGGTTTGTGGCCTACATTGGCTAATTAATCTGTGTTGGTAGTTACAAGCTGACCAGTACTTCCAGTCCTGCTCTCTAACTGCATCTCCACACACATTCTCCAAGGGGATGGCAGTGACCATGCAGTAATATTTGCTGCAGTGTCTTTAGGGACTGTTCTGGCTTTGCGTTCAAGGTGTAAATGAACATGCTCAAACAAAACTGTAGCTCTGTGGTAAGGGGTGTTCACCCATCCACTTCTTACTTCAGTCCCTCATTCAAGTCCTGAGTTGGTGGAGTCACTGCACTATTCCTGGAGGTTTTCAAGTGCACTGAGTGACACAGGTTGGTGGTAAGGTGCCGACCCTGGATGATCTTAGTGACCTTTCCAACCTTAATGATTCAATGATTCTAAGTTGATGACCTGTCATTGTCAGTGACTTGGAGGAAAACTGAGTGGTAAGTAGGTAGCTTTGGCTGAGAGGGCCTAAATCCCCAAATTCTCTAGGTTTGCCAGAGAACAACTTAACAGCCAGGGCATGATGCAATGTTGAGTCACAATTATACATCACAGCTGATGGGGGTATGTATTCAGCTTCACTCCAAATCTCTCCAGAACCATGTGATGTTCAAATCTAAGTGAAGATCTTTCCTTAGAGAATTTTCTGGAGTTTGGATGAGCTTATAGAATCAAAGAGTGGTAGAATACTTAAGGTGGGAAAAAACCTCCAACATCATCAAGTCCAACCATCAACCCATCCTCACCATCCCCACTACATCCCTCAGTGCCACATCCCCACAGTTCTTGCACACCTCCAGGGTCAGTGACCCCACCATCTCCCTTGATGGCTTTTTCCAGTACATTAATGATCTTTCTTTGAAGAATTCTTCCTTTTTTTTTTCCAAATATTGCCTTATTATAAGAACTGCAGGGCTGTTTTGAGCCCTGGATTTTGTAGAACTGAGAAAGGATGGGTACTCTGCTGGCTAGTACTGCCCCAAGGTTCCTCCCATATCCCCTCCAGAGTGCAGAGCAAGCAACTTTTCCTGCAGCAGAAGAACCTGCTGGAGAAACAGTCCTAACCACCAAGGCTGCAAATTAGCAATCCTTCATGAACACATCTTTCGGGATTGAAACATTTGTTGAAAGTTGAACCCCAGCCAGAAACAAGCATTTGGTGAGTGCCTGAATTAACATTTGCAGCCGTGATAGACTTGGTCTAAAACACTTGGACACAGTCAGTCGATTGAGTTATAGCATCTTAAACTGGCAAGGTAACTAATGGCTTCTTGTTGTGAGTTAAGCACAATAGCTTATGTCTCAGTGAAAAAGGGGCGAGCCGAACTGCATCCTTGTAACAGAAGCAGGCAAAGAATATACACAAGGATAGCTGCAACATCTGAGTGGTAATTAGATAAGCCCACTGCCACTTCCTATATTCCTGTGTGCTATATTCCTATATTTATTATGCAGATCCATGTGATCCTTTCATTTAGAAGTGGTTACATTTCACTGGCATGTGCCTTGGTGCAGATGGAGCTGCACAATTGAAAAAACTGTCCTTAATGACAGCATACCTTGAATCACATCTCTACCATACAGCAAACCCAGTTACAGAGTGGCTAGTCCCACTTCAAAAGCACTCTGGCCACAGAACACCAGTGCAACCCGAAAAAGAGAAACACCACCATTCCCCCAAAAACTCCCTACAGCCAATCCCATACCCAAAATAGCCACACGTATTAGAAAAAATTATCTAGTTCTGGAAGACTTTGCACCAGATGTGAGCTGTTTGTCCATACTCTTCTATCCAGTTTAGGATCTCTGTCCTCTTCTGGTCAGCAGATGGGCCCTGTGAACACCAGATTGCAGACATTGGCTAATTTACTGAAAAGCAATTATGTGCCCAAGTCACATCCAGCGACTTCAGAGTAACACAAACTGCCTGGGTATGGCAAAAACCACACCATTTTTTTCTGCACAATGAAAATAGTGTGGACATATCAGCTGCAATTTAGATGTCTAAGCATTCATGGCCATCTAAAATGTTTTAGTTTATCTTTTATGGACTGAGCTGCCACCGCAGAGGCACAGGTCTGTGGGTCTCATCTCCTTGGCCAAAGAGGACATCTCTATTACCCAAAGGCACAAAAGAATGCCTAAATCTTGTATTTAGGAAACAGTCATACACACAGTGAAGAGGGCAATATTGGTGAGGAAGCCATAAGTGCAGTAGTCAGACATTCACATCAGCAACTGGAGTAGGGGTGTAGTGTTACTGCCATTATCTATAAACTCAATATGTTGTACTGAGTTTCATACACCAAGATCTCTTTGTTTACCATCACCACTCCATTCTGCTTTGTCTTGAGGAGTTTTCCCCCTCTTCCTGGACTATTCCTTCAAAGGAATAGCCAGACACAAAGGAGAAAGGAAACATGTTATGGCCAAAAGCTTTAAGTCACTTTAATTCACCTACCAGCTCTGCCATACTCAACTAAGTTATCCCACACTGCCAAGTTCTATGGTGACAGTGAGGCACACCTCTAGCAAACTGAGAATGTGAGCCACATCAGAAGATGGAGTTACACCAAAGATGTGTTGTTACTTTACGGGTGCACAAGGGTTAGAAAAATTGCAGTGAAGTGCAGGGAAGGCTGTGGTTCACACGAGAAGGTTTCACAGCTCACGATGCCAATTCAACTGCAAAACCTCCCGGTGCTTAAATGGTGAAGTTCACACTTCCTCCCCGAGGGGACAGAAGGTAATAGTACTCAGCTGTGCTGATGACTATGCCAAATACCATTTGCTCATCTGAGATGAGCACAGATGGTCATATTTCTCTCTGTTTATTTTTGCTGAATGGCCTTTTCAGCCTGCCTAGTGTATGACCTTCTCCTAAAAATGAGTAGCCTCATTTTTGCTGGAATCCTGGGTTTCAGCTTTCTTCAGGAGGCTCTACTAGTATAAGCTGTGAGGACACAAGTGGATGATGTAGTCTTTGTGATTTCAGCTCATCCCCAGCAGAAATGGAATAGCAGGAGCAGTGAAGGCATCCAGGTACACACATGAAGAGTATCTGACTTGCTGCTTCTCAAGTACAGGTTATGTAGACTGCAACTAACAGGAGCCATAAATTATTGCAGTATACCTTAATATCTGTCACTTTTGATCTTCAGAGTAAAACCGCAGTTTAATACAAAAAGATCTTCTAATCACTACATTTAAATACAAAGGGGAGTAAATCACTAAACAATATTTTAACATGTCAAAGGTGATAAAAAAGGGAATGAGTAATAATGAAACAACACCTGCCATCCTGGCCACTGATGAGAAGGGAGATCTGGGGGTGTGGTGCTCTCTGAGGAACCTTCAGAGTGAAGGGCAAGCAGTTGGTTCAGTCTAAGTACGATGATAACTCAACTCTGCCAGGTCAAGCAGCGTCATAGAATCATAGGGATTGGGGCGGACCTCTGGAGATCATTGAGTCGTACCCCACACTGCTTGGTGACTCAGTTTTTAAAGCTCCATCTCTTGTAATCACAGAAACAAGTACAAAGCTTAGAGGGCAGCCCATCTGCTCCAAATAGCTCTGTAAGCAGAAAGTGCCTTTGGAGCAGTGATATGCCAGTACGTGCCATAGCCCTCAGGCAGACTTCTGAGTTCACAGGACAGAGGTGCTTTAACCCAGGGCACAGAAGGAGCTTTAATGCAGGCAGAAGACAAGCTCTGGTCTCCTTTTAATTTCTGGTTTATCTAATAAGCTGCTGGCTTCAGTGTGTCAAGGGCAGTAATGAAAAGCATGTCTGCTGCATCTATTATGGAAGAGTTTGAGACCCTTTGTGCTGGGTCATTCATAAATCCATAACAAGAGGCGCAGTAGATCAGTATTCACATATTGCATGATGCAGTAAAAGTAAGGAGTGAAAACCATCCCTATCCTCAAAAAAAAAAAAAAATAAAAGTTTAAATAGAAAAAAGAAATCAGTACTGTTTCTATTTTGAAGAAGGAGGAAAGAGGTACAGAAGGTAGATCTGTGTGACCTTTGTGAGGCAAGAATTCCTGCACTGATTGTTGTTCTTGTCCATGGAGACAGCAAACCTAAAAGGATTGCCTAAGCAACCATAGAAGTTGTTCCCTAGAGCCTGCATCAGTCCTACAGCACATGACTGGAAGAACTGTCCATGCATACAGCATACAAATGCAAGGGAGCAATCATTAAAAGCATAGATAAACCCAATCAACTAGTCAAGTGATTATCAGAGATCTGTGGGAGAGCCACAGCAAGAAATTATACTCCCAAAGCTCCAACAGCCTCCAAAACTACTGCAGTTCATCAGGATTTCAAAAAGCTTAGCACCGTGTGGGATCTGACCCACCACCTACCAACACATGCAGTTATACTCTGCACCACTTTAAAGACTCCTGGTCCTTCTTGAGATCCCTAACTCCCTGCTTGGAAGAAATGAGATGCTGGTCAGAGGCAAAACCTACCTGCTGTGTAAATGATGGCTCTCTGAGGAGCTAGCAATGGAGCAATCAGCCGCAGGACAGAAGCGTGGTAACAATGTCATGATGCTGATCTGTGCCATAGCTTTCCTTCAGGTGCTGCATGTCTTACTTCTGCCTCTTTTGCTCAGGCTCGGAGGACATATCAGAGCAAACCAATACCTGATAGGAATTGCCAAAGCCAGCTGCAACCAAAACAATTATTTTCTTTTCCTCATGTGCTTGAACCAGCAATACTACATTGTTTCTGCTGGGACAACTAAGATGGTCCCTAGCCACGCTACCTCACTCACGTGGCTGGTTTACATTAACAGGCAGCCTCAGATCTCCTCTTGGAGTGTGTTAGCAGTACAAAGTCCTATTGGCTCTGAGAAAGTGTGAACTTTAGAAACACAACCTTTATTACTTTGTTCTGTGGGACAAAGTATCAGATTGGTCCTGTTTTCCTCTCTGAGTATACACTAGTACACTGCAAGGGCATCTTGAGGCCATGTTCATGGCAGATATTTTGTTTGGACAGTATGGGCCCTACTGTCCATCTGTTTCTAGCCTGGCAACAGTTTCAGCCCTAGTAAGTCATCAACCCATGCTCAGATGTCTGCATCCAGAGGTGTCTGGAGCTCTGGTACTTCAACTAACCCCTTAGGGTCAAATGGCAGTAAAGCAGACACTTTCTGCTTAACTGGGCCATGGAAATTTCCTAACCCCAAAAACCTTAAATCCTAGAAAAGCACAGAAAGCAATCAACTATGAAAAATGAATAGCTTTTGAGAACATTTCCTTTCCCTGCAGCCTCACCTGTTCTAGGAGGACCTGTTCCTCTTCAGGAGCTCAGAAGGGAATTTGCTGCAGTGCTGCATTCAGCTCTGGTTCCCCTAGCACAGGAAGGACACAGAGCTGCTGGAGCAGCTCCAGAGAAGGACGTGAGAATGCTCAGAGGGCTGGAGTACCTCCCCTATAGAAATAATCTGGAAGTTGGCATTGTTGAGCCTGGAGAAGGATCCAGGAAGATTTCACTGTGGACTTCCAGTACCTAAAAAACATAGGGCAAAAGGGTAACGTCTTTTATTTTAAAGAGGGTAGATTTAGATTAGGAACAAATTCTTCATTATGTGGGTAAGACTATGGCATAGGCTGCTCTAATTGATGTGGATGCACCATCCCTTGAGATGCTCAAAGCCAAGTTGGGTGTTGCCTTGGCAGCCTGTTCTGGTGGGTGGTGTCCCTGCCCATGGCAGCGAGTTGGAACTGGATGGGCTTTGAGGTCCTTTCCAACCCAAACCATTCCATGACTCTGTGATTGTAAACCTTTTGCAAAGATTTACTGGAGTGACATCTAGTCATTTCTTCAGCTGTTTCATATCATCACTGTGATTAGCAGTTTTGCAGTCAGAACTCTTTGCCTGATCTGTGATTAACAGGATAGAGTTAACCAACCAGTAGCACTTTTCCTTCAGTACTACCTCAACCTCAATTACTTCAGTCTCTGCTGAGTGTAGGGGAACTGTTGAATCACAGCCTGAACCACTGATTAGTCCCCTGAGGTGAGCATTGAGTCAGCCATGGGGCCACAGGGGAAGGTAGTAATACCTGTGTGATTGGAAGGGGGGGAGCCGGGCTCCACCTCTCCTCAGCCCCATTTAAGGGCTGACCACCACCAGGAAAGGATCTCTTCTTGGAGATCCCTCCTGTGTGGAGTATTCAGCGAGCCTTCCCCATCCAAAGGTGAGCCATCTTACTTTTTGTACCATTTTGTATACCATCTGTACAAACTTAACTAAATATACCATCTCTTACTATTCTTAAAGAGTCATCTCAAAGATCTTTGGCACTACAGCTGAGGTACCTTCAACCTCAATTTATAGTCAAATATTACATTTTTTCATTAATATGAAAACTTGTACTGCTGATGAATATTCAAGCCAATGCTCTACAAGGTTAAAATCCACACCAAATGCATTTAGAATCTTGGTTCATGGCCATCATACTGTACCTAACTTTTATATATATATATATATATTTTAACTAATGCATCTGAGAATCATGTAACATCTCTTCATCTTTGAGCACACACCTGCAGAGAGGTTTTCTCAAAAACACAAATTTTGCTCCATTGGGAGCAATCTGATCTCATTGTGGCTGACTGTATTGTCACCATATTGCCATATGGAGAGCAGACTGCCTGGAGCACTTGTTGGGCTCAGTGACCACAAAGCCATTTTGGTAGCTAACACAGCTTGGACTACTGCTTGCTGCTAATTGACAAGCATCCCCCTGTTACACCATGGCAGTGTGTCGTTATAGTGTTCTTACTTGGAGGAACAAGCCAAGGTGTAGAACAGAAGAAATTGGGATGGTTTAACTCTTTGAGGTGCCTTTCACAGTCCTCAGTGGGAAGAAGGATAAAGTGCTGTATGGTGCTAGTGAGTGGTACAGGCGGTTCTCTCACAAGCAGGTGAAGAGTTTTAGATTAACAAAGCAGAAATTGTCACTCTTTTTAATGGGCCACTCAAGGAAAACAAAACCACTGTTCTCTTCTGCCACTTTCATCCTCTCAAAATCCCATCTCAGATGGATGATGGAACTGGACAGAAAGCTATCAGCCACTTTACTGATAAGCCTCACAAATATTAACCCTATATAAATAAGCGCTTGGCTTCACAGAGACTGATTATTGGAAATAGAGACAAAATTGTTCATTCTACAAGTCCTCACTTAAAAAAAAATAGATGGGTAAGAGGATTTAAACAAGATTAATGGATGTTGCCACAACCCTCACTAATGACAAACAAGTCTGTCAGGGCAGGTCTCTAGCCCAGATCATTCACAACACCGTCAGGGTTTGGGCTAGGGAAACAAATGCTCAGCTATCACAATACTGTAGTACTTGCATTCGAGTCCCTGTAAGTGTCAATGATTTAGGCACAAGGAGACATTCCAAGTGGTTTTATCATCAGCGGCCAAGCTAACTGTGTTTCTCCAAGATGCTGTGCAGTCACTGTAACCTACTCCGTGCCTCTTCCCTGCCAGAAGAGGAAATACATGGAAGGTGTGTGTTCCTCTCTTACCCACCCATTTCCAAACATAAACGGCAGACCTTGTCTCAAACTGCTGGAAGCAGGTTTAGCAAGCATTCCCTTGAGCTCACTCTGTTGGGTCAACATGCAAGGAGACAGCAGGCATCTACTTTCAGAGCATGTTCCTAGTTTGGTGGGAAAAAAAACATCCATACATCCCAAATGATTATATCAAATGTAGATGGCACATGAGCTTCTGCCATCTTGCTGAACTCTTTGCTGATCCCCGCAGAGGAGGAAAGTTGAGAAAGAATAAGGAATGGCAGTAGTGGCAAAAAACAAAAAGGTCTATGACTTCACAAAGGAAAAAAATAAATGGTGAAACTCTCCCAGGCTCTCCATGTTGCTGCTGACTATTCCAGCATAGTGTGCTCATGGTCATAGGTAAACCATAGAAAATAGGCCTGGAAGGGATACTGGCTTTACCCTTGTGCAATGACAGGATTGGTTGGACTCCCTTTTGTAAACATTTAGATAAACCACATTCTTTAATAACAATATCAACACAAATATCATGAGGTTACAACACTACCTCCAGGTTGAGGAGTGACTCATCTTCCATTTTTCCCCAAAGCTATCTGTAGGCTGTCTTCAGATTCAGGTAAGTATCTCTGTACAATTCCCATCTGGGTAAGTACGACAGTGACAAGGGCTAAACAATTTTGCTGTTTATTTCAAGTGTAAGATCAGATCCTGTTATTTTCACCAGCCACCAAAAAGAGGGTCCAGACACACGGAAATACATCTGTGCAGAGGTAAAGGTCATGAACAGTTCAGCAACTTTCTGCCTGTAACACAACTGAAATGCCTTCACTCAAGTACTCCTCCCAGTGAACCTGTAAGTGTTTTGAGACAATTACCTGGAACTCATCTGCCCATCTTTTCTACCCATGATGTCCAGCAGAGTTATTTGGGCACAGAGGGGAGTAGAGATGGTGCCATGAGAGCCTTGAAGAGAACATATTATACTCTTGTCTGAGAGATAGCAAGGATACTGGCAAATCTACCTTAGGTGTAAATCTACAGTTATGTTTAAGAGAGGATCTGGTTTTGCACTATTAGATACAGGACAACACATGGTTTATGAACCTACTACTGTTTCTACTCCTGGGAGTGATTCCTCTAGCACAGCTGAAGTACCAGGCTAAGAATGCCTTGTGCCTAAATACTCCAAACTCTCAGGATAATTCATGTATGATTTGTTTGGTGGATGCTGCCAAATTCCCCAACTGAAGGACAAAAATTTCACTAGATCCAGAACAGCCTTTCTAATATTCTGTTTACAACAGGGTACGTTCTTTAACTGTTTGCTTCTGCGCCACTGTTGAATCTGAATGGATTATACTGAGGGTTACATGTACGAGTCCAAATGGGCTGGCTTAAACAGAGCAATACTAATTAAAAAATAATACATCAAATTGAGTCTTGTTTTGTGACACCTAGCCGTGTTAACTATCCTTCTGTATAAATAATTATCAACTTTCATTCCAAAAACATTAATAATTGATCTTTATTGCTTAGCCTTAAAATATTCACCAAGACCTGTAACACACTGCCTCCAGTCATACCTTTGAATTTATCACAATAAGGAACAAGACTTTGGCTGCACAAACCCACAAAGGTGCTTGAGATCCCAAAGGTTTTTACCTCCCAGGCGAGGCTGACCTCCTTCCCCAGGAGTGTTCACAATCACGTGGCCAGCAGTGCAAAATTGGACATCTGCATTTAGCCTTTGTCACAAACAACTACTCTCCCTTTCTTATTCCTCCAGCTGTAAAACCATGAAACACGTATTTCCTTCCCAGCTCTTTCTCAACCTCAGCCTGGCTTAAGAAACAAACCTTTTCAGCAAAAGACCATTTACAGACTGGCTAGAACTAAAAGATAATATTCTCCCTGATCTCCAGGTGCAAGTTTCATATTAGGGTATGTTGCAGTGACACTAAGTAAGAACAGTATATTCTGACTCAGTTTTGTCTGGAATATAAGGCAGGATATACTAAATACATGCACAACTTGGTATGGAAATCTCTGGGCTCCTTCCAAGTCAGTCTAGGCTAATCATAGACAGACTTCATATGCAGATAGGTTCATCAGGTATTTTTTAAACAACAAAAAAATACAACACAGCTCATTTTACATTGCCTGATTGTGTTTATACTCTGAGAACCGATCATGTCATATACATAAACATGATTTCATAAATGCTTCTTAATCTTGGACTATTCTTCTGTGTCTGGAGAGGTAATCAGTTACTAGATCAGGTTTGTTACAGGTCAGAAACCTGGACAACATCATGATACTAGGTCATATTTAGATAGCCCTTAAGAGCTGATGCATATTATTGATCATCTAATCCAATCAGGATGGAATTTTTTCTCATACCTTCAAGCAGCTAAAAATTGTGTATCTGATATCAGCTTGCAGCACAGGTTTCTCTCCTGCATGCCTATGCATCTCCAGTGGATGGGCAGCCCAAACCCAGTATCTAAGCTGGAGGTGTTTTCCCCACAGCCACCTTAAATTTTAAGTGTAGAGGAATCTATTCTATGATTCTATGAATCTGCTTAGATGTTTAGGCTAGGTTAACCCTAACTTTCCTGTAACTACATGAAGCTTACACACGGATGTGAAGCACAGACATGGATATGAAGACGAGGTGGTTTCAGTAGGGCTGCCTTCCCAACTGATGTACCCGCAGGACAGTGATGCACTCATCCCAGGGAGAAAGTTTGGAGTCACCAGTTGCCACCAGTGGAGGTAATGAGGACACCATGTTTGGGAATCCCAACCTAAAGCTGCCCCAGACTATGGTGTCTGTTTTTTGGGTGTCCTCCACTACTGTTAAAAATTATGCAAGAAGAGATTTGCCTTTCAAGACACTGAAGCTAAGATTAACCTCTCCCACAGCTCCAGCTGAAACCCATGAAACACAGAGCTATTCCTAAAGATGAAAAGCAGCAGAGAAAAAGCCCTATATTATTTGATTCCAAAACCCACAGGCCAGGCTGGGGATCTCTTACCTTCAGTCACAGTTATGGTCAGCACCACCATCTCTCATTGGAAATGTGGCAGCTCAGCACCTCCAGAAAACAAGCTCTTAAATGCTAACACATAAAGCACAACCTAAAAAAACTGTCAGAGCACCAAGCAGATCTCCCCTGGGCCTGCCCTGATGTCTGTTACCATTACAACTTAAGGCTCTGCTTCAGCATTTATCTGACTGAGTGAGACCATTACCCTGAGAAAATAGTTTCCTACTCCATTGACGTTATCACTTTATTGAGTTTTATATTAAGTATTTTGAAATATTTACCAGGAGGGATAGATATTATTGTATTCTTTAACTAAACAACATGGAAGGCACGGGGGAAAAGGATTTGTCTACAGCTATGGCACAAAATGGAAGGTCTGGAGTATAGCATGCTCTGCTGCACCCCTCCTAGGTGGTACCCCCTGGGCACACTGGTCAACTCCTCTTGCCCTGCTTTACCACTTTTATGCTGGGATTGTGTATTTTCCCCTGGGTCCTGGTGTCCAGTGTTGAACTGCGCTGTCTCCCCACCGCCGCCGCTATCATAGAGGTAAGATAGAGGAGCAAGTGCTAGAGAAATTTCAACTTAGTTGATAATACTTACACAATAACGTACTAACAGCCACTCATAAAACAGCCCTCACCCCATACAATTTACAACGTAAAGCAGACATGCAAATTGGATGAAACAGCAGTAATGTAATGTTGGAAACACATGGTTCAGGGAAACAGTTGACCAAAACCATCAAGCCACACATGGGCAGAGTGAAGAACTGGACTCAAATGGGAATTTGACACCTCCGTCCGGCACCCTTCAGAAACCATGCCTCTCCAGCAGCTGTTTTCTGGGAACAGTTCTCTGTCCTTTGACAGTGATGCTTCTGGATCCAATATGAGCTTCATCTCGCAGACAGCCACTATCAACCAGAAAGGACTTACTTTCTCCAGGATATCCAAGGGCTATATCCGTGGCGATTCCAGTCAGCTGAGCGCAGACAATAGCCACACTTATCTGAAATGCTGCAACACTGGCAGCTATAATGCACACGAAGTTAATCACTGGCATATTTGTAGACTGCCAAGTATATAATAGCGCAATAATGAATTTGTATGGCTGGGCCTATAAAAACTTTGCTTTTTATACTCAGGCATTTTAATTGACACAGAAATACATTTTAAAAGAGAAAGCAGGCTTGATGAGGTCAGCTTAAATTCCTTGGTATAATTACCAAGTCCATTGAACACAAATCTGAAATCATTTATGTTAAGTTAATAACTTATGCCTTTAGTTTATAAGCAGCACATTACATTTCAGGCAGCTCAGATCTTGGCTTTGCTAAAGTGGCTTGGCCTTTAATAAATTCCTCCCCACGTTTTTCATGTTATCGTCCCTTTACAGTCATGGTTTTCAAATGGCAGTGCAGGTACAGCGTGCTTAAATCACCATAAATTAGAATATTTCTCTCTTTTTTTTTTTTTCCTAGCTGTAGCACCTTTATTGTCAGTCATCTACTTCTTTTTCAGTCACAAAAGTTATTACAGCCACAGATCGGAAATGAAAAATACACCACGTGCCGTCTGCGAATGTCCCACACCAGATTCCTCATGGAGCAGGATCACTTTCAGAGTTTTCCAAAGGATTTCAGTCCAGGTGAGTATTTTTAGCAGCTTGGATAGAGTGATCGTCACATTTACCACCTCCAAAGCTGGACAGACTGCATCATAGGGGCATTCAACCCATAGATTGATTGGGTGGCTCAGATTTCCCTGCATCAGACAGGAGGCCTATTAACCTGATCAAGCAGCAGGTGCCCCTGTTTATTGTAAGGGAGTTGGACTAGATGGCCTTTAAGAATCTCTTCCAACTCAAACAATTCCACGATTAAAGCTTGTAGGAAGAAAAGAAGTATCCATCATCCATAGCCCAAGATGCCATTAAATGACAAGGTCACACATTTCCTAGAAGCTTGGTTACCCATGATATGATGGGTAAAGCCTCCCACTGCCTTCCGCAGTTAAACTGGAGTGAAACAGCGGTGGAGTGATGATAATAAATAACAAGGAGTTGGTTGGGAACTCTGTAAAAAAGGCTTCATTTCTGCTAAGCAGTGTGGGGTGAGGCTGTGGGAGGTGCTGGCACCTGCATTCAGAAAACCTGCCTAACAAAAGCACCTTGTTTGCAGGTGGCTTTGGTTTTGCCACCGGATAAAGCAGGAGTTTGTGTATTCATGCAGTGGGACGCCCAGGAAAAGCATCACCATGGACCATACTGGGATGCAGTATAGTGAGAAGTACTTTGGACAGCTTCCCTTCCCCCTGTCCCCTCCTGCCCAGCCTCCATCATCCTGTGCGAGCTTGTTTCTCCCATGGATGTCAAAGAATCCCTGCGCACGGCAGTAAGATAAGCAGCAAATAATGCTGGGAGGAATGTGCTGAGCCAGCTGGTCCTTTGCATCCCGTAGGATGCACAGACCAAAGAGGCGTCTGCCACACATGTCACGCAGATGAAGCCAACTTTGCATTCAACAACTGCACCAAACAAAAGATAAAAGCAGTTTCAGCATAATAGATCATTCAAAGGGGCTCCAAAACCATGCTTCCGCCCCTCCCTTTGTACCCTCTCTCCAGGTTGCTTAGCAAAAGCTGATTTTTATTTCCAATTAAAGGATTTCAGAGCAGCTTTTATTTATTATTTATTATTATTATTGTGTGACCACTTTGAATCACACTGCTTCATTCTCATTTTTAAGCTAATTAAAAAAAGTCTGCAACACACACGATTCTTTCATGAGAAATGCTCCTGGTTTTTTTTGTTTAATGTTTTGCATAGTTACACTCAGGGTTTTGGTGCATTTTTAACTGACTTCAGATTCACGACTGCATCCCATCTCCACCAACTAACAGGAGAGGGGCAGAAGAAACATAAAATCTCCTCTCTCACCATGTCCCGGGGATCTGCTTTTGTCAGAGAGATACTGATATCACAGGGGAGTCTACAGAGCCCTGTCATGTTTAATGTGCACTGCCTGACACTAAGGCAGCAGCTTGAAATGCAAAGAAACACAAGTACAGTAATTGCAGCATCTTGCGGTGGCACTCACAACGCCTGACTGCCAGCCAAGAGGAATTTCCCAGGAGGATGTACAGTGAAACCTCCTTCTAGTGGGGCCAGAAACAGTGATGTTTTGTTACCGAGCAGTAACGAAGAAAATTCTTTTAATTCCATGCAATGTGAACCCTCAGATCCCAGCTCAGGGTTTGTGCTGTTTATATAAAGGATGAAATGAGCAGCACTTGTGGCATGCAATTGAGATGCTGTATTGGAAAAGGGTATTTTTTTTCCAGAAGACACTAGCACCCGAGTCCTACCAAGTGACTACTGGGGGCTTGTTTCTTCCATTCTGTCACTGCATTAGAAATTCCAGTGGTGCTCTCATGTGGTCTACAGAGGCACACACAGGGCTTGCTGCTCTTATGTAGCTTTTTTTTTTTTTTTTTGAGCAAAGAGACTGCAAAAATTTGTTAACTCAGTTTCACGGCCATACAGGTGGATGAAGTAACCTGAAAAGCACTAATTTTAATAGTTTGGAGACCAAAGGCATCTGTGTCTGTTAAGAGCAGTGCACAAACAGGAAGGGAATACGTTCTCTGCCTCCAGAGCATCCCGTAGTGTGTTCAACAAGAGGAAGGAGCAGAGAGGTGTTCTAAGAAACGATGAAGAGAGGACAGTGAGTAACCCTTTGCACAGGGCAAACTTTCAGTTTAGCAAGAGGTACACTGATTCCTAGAGTCATTAATGTTGGAAAAAATCATTAAGATCATCTAGTCCAACCGTCAACCCGTCACCACCTTGCCCACTAAACCTTAGAGAATTTTGTCCTCAGAGATGTTCAGTGAGGAAGAGTGCTGCTGTGATGGAGATGTGCAGGGTGCAGTCCCACGGATGAGATTTTTGGGTACAAGGCTCAGAGTCTATGGCCACCTGCATCCCATTTCAGAAGAGAGGTAAGTGGGCTTGGGCATCAATGGCAAAGGCTTCAATGGCATTATATATATATATATATATATTGTTTTGTTTTGTTTTGTTTTTATTCAGAAATGTTTCAGGTACAAAACTGCACCTAGGAGTGCTAAATACCTCAAAATTCTCACCCCCTGTAGTATAATCTAGAGTACCAAGAATGAGGATAAATCATGAAATACGCCAAGATGGAGGGATTGGGTATAGGAAAAAAGCAGCCACATCATCATGGGTGGCCACATCAAGTTGTTCAGAGAAACTGTGGGTGCCCCATCCCTGGAGGTGCTCAAGGTCAGGTTGGATGGGGCCCTGAACAGCCCAACCTGGTGGGTGGCAACCAGGCCACAGCAGGTGGGGTGGTCTTCAAGGTCCCTTCCAACATAAGCCATTCTATGGTTCTATGAGACATGACCTTGTGCCTATGCTTTCACCCCACAGCAAACACAGAGCACTTTGAACTGTTTCAGTTCTTGGTAGAACAGACCCTGACACCACCTCTGTCTCAGGGGAAATTGGCTGCAATTGTCAGAAGGGAATGTAAGCCCTCTGAAACTGAGAAATGACAATACAGCATTTGCCACAGCAGGAGACATTCTTAAAGGAAAAAAACAGAAAAAAAGAAATAAATCAACTTTTTCCATTTCTACATTTTTATTCCATAATCCTTCCACAATCAGAAGGGAGTGGGATGAATACACTGCGGCAGATTACACTGCTGTTATTTTAGGATCCATCAGAAATACTGCAATTTTCCTGAAGAACTTTGTTATCTCAAAATTGGAGCCTAATTTGGCATACTCAGAGGTTTCTGTAGATCGGATAAGCTTCAAGTAAACATTTGAGTCTTGTCAAGTACAGCTAAAATATATTTCACAATATAAAGAAGGGTCTTTCTCAGCCTTTTGAAACTCTATTTCATATTCTGGAGAGTCCTACCAAGCCTGGGTTTCATCTCTTTAGAAATTCATTTCCAGAGGTGCACTTACATACAGCAAGAATTGTGACAAGGTATAATTCATACCAAGATTTCCGACTTTCCAATTCCTTTTTAAGTTCAAATTTAAGTTTTATTACAGTTCATTGTGTGAAATCTTCCAAGATCTGAGAAAAATGCACGTTAACAATTTTTCTTAAACGCCAGAAGGCATCATTACAACGTTCCTTTCATTTGACCTCTTCTATAACCCACGCCAGATGAACACCTTTGACTCCAACACCTCAAAGCAACATCCGCTTACAAAATCATTCATTTGTTCTGAAACATATGGAGTTATTTCTCCACCAGCTTCCTAAAAACATACTAAGACAGGAGGTATGGAAGAAGCAAGGTTCTGGGGCTGCCAGCCTCTGGGCAAACTATCCAGGATCTGGCCAACGATTTAAAGATAGCATCACAGTGTCCATGAAATTGCAGTGGTGTAAATTCTTAAAGACAGTATCCTAGGCTTGGCTTTTTACTGTTCATTTTACAATTCTGTTTATAACTTATATGACACAATCAAATGGAGAACTCATGAGACGGCAGCTAAGAATGACCTCAACGTTGGTTTTCAAGGTGAAGTTGTCACAAAAAGGAACATGCGGATACATTTCATTCTCTATTCAGTGCTTCTCTGCAGATAGGCTTTAGTTGTTGTTGTTGTTGTTCGGTATTTTTACCAATAATAAATTGTGAAGGACAACAGGAAATAGTCCTTACTGAATTTTGTTGTGCATCTCCAAAAATTGCTTTCCTAAGTAACCACCCTGCTGCTGCCCAGGTGAAGATGCCCCCTCCACATGCTGCTCTTCAGTTCAGACACCAGCAATTTAATCCAAATCCACTTTCATTAGGCAGGAGAGACACTCAAGCATGATGACATCTGAAACTGCAGCTACAAGGTTTGTCAGAGACCAAGTGTCAGTGATCCATGTTTCACAGAGTCTCTTTTATGTTGCTGAACAGAGTCGTCTCTGCTTCACAGGAAGCAGAAGCACACATGACCACACTGAAGCTCCTACAGCGACCATCCCCTTGCCTCATTCATAATCTATAACAACACAAGTAGAAGACACAATTTCCACTCAAACTGCTACTGCAGATATGGTTCCTCAGGTCCTTGGTTCCCCTTGAAATCTGGAAGAGAATAAATTCTGAGCTACATGGAGTGAAGAATATAGTCCAGTAAAGCTATCCAGTCAGCGTAGAGACTAGTCAATTATTTAAATAAAAATGATTAAAAAAAAACAAAAAAAACCACAAAACACGGGATGCCTTGAATGCATTCTCAGATTTGCCTTTGTACATGTTATACTTGAATCCTTTCTAGTATCAAAGTTACAGAGTGGTAACTGTTCAACTACTTAATGACCTAAGACTTGATCCGTAGTACAATGAAGGCATTCAGACACATTTACCAATCTGTGACAGGCCATACAACCAGCAAAAGACATATCAAATTCCTATCTTATAGGAATTATTCTTTGCTTGCTTTATAACAAATGAAGTCATACAGAAATCCTACAAGGAATGCAGGAAAATCCTGTTTTCGCTGCGTTCCCAATGCTTGAAAAAATATCCATTTCATTTTCATAGAACGGAATCATAGAATCACAGAATCATTCATGTTGGAGAAGACCATTAAGATCCCCAAGTCACACTGTCAACCCACCCCCCTCCCATGCCCACTGATCACATTCCTCCGTGCTACATCTCCATGTTTTCTGAACACCTCCAGGGACGGTGACCCCATATCTCCCCAGGCAGCCTCTGTCAGTGCATCACCACTTTTCCTGAAAAGATATTTTTCCTAATCAGAAGTGAACCCACCAAAGTCCACACAGACTCACCACTGAGCACTCACGCTGCTCAGTGACTTGTGGCTACTCCTCTCCAATAGCATTCCTTTCCTATATTCCATTTCCAGGACTAGCAGCCTGTGAATCATGCCAGTCAGAAGCAGGGTAACAACAAAGAGGGTAAAGCATGGTGACATTTTCTCAGCTGCTCGGTGTAAGCAAACAAACAAAATACAAAGGGAAGAAAACAGTCTTGGCACAGATGGGCTCTTTTGCATGTTGCTTTCCACACATAGAGCAATTTAATCTTGAGTCAGCACGAGTTAGCAAAGGAATGACAGGTTGTTACAATTACAAGCTGCTTTGGAAGTATTACTATCAGTGCTGCTGCTATTTATGTTTAGTATTGTTATTGATGCTATTAACACTGCTTGTACAAGCATTTAATGTTACTGTACTGATGCAAATAACACCTGGATTAACAGTTGAGAGAACAAGATGATGCTAAACAGATTGATGGCTGAAGAAGGAGCATTTTGTGGGTCACACTTCAGGGTTACATTCCTGTGGACGTTGTGCATTCATACTACAGAAGCCAACGGGAGGCTTTTGTAAATAAACACCCCAGGATCTGTCTTGTGAAAAAGGACTTGATGCTGTGACTTATTTTTTCGTGCCTCTGCAAGGACACATTTGTTACAGGATAACAGTGGCAGAACTGACCACAGAAACTCTACGTTTCAGTCCTTCTAAATTAGCCACAAGGAAGCATTATCCAAGAATTCAAACCAGACCTCACTTGGCATCTTGTTTGTGTTATTTGTGGTCTCTGGCTTAACACCACAAGCCACCCTTTGCCCCAAACTGCTTTAATCACAGCCATACGTAAGGGCTTGGCCTGAGACATGAGCCTCGGAGTACTGAACACTGTCTGTACATAGAGGAAAAGCTGATACCTGCTCCAGAGTCACTTCAAAGTCTGAAGAGATGACAGAAAACAAAAAAAAAAAAAGGAGGCTGCAATCTAGATTCTCCATGCAACAGACTCCCGTGGGACTTGAATAAATGATCGTTTAAACAGGGTTTTCACTCCAATAAACTTTTTGCATGTCACTGCCTCAGATGTATGAAGGAACATCCCATTTGCATTAGAAACATTGATTCGTTTGAGTTGGAACAGACTTTTGAAGGTCATCTAGTCCAACCCTTCTGTAACCAACAGGGACACCCACAGCTCCATCAGGTGCTCAGGGCCCTGTCCAGCCTGACCTTGAGTGTCTCCAAGGACAGGGCACCCACCACCTCTCTGCACCTACTGCTCCTCCCCCAGGAGGATGCAGGTCTCGACAAAGTCTTGCATTGTAGCAGGCAATTGAATTCCACCCTATAGCGAGGAATCAATGCTCTATATTTAACGTTCACTGCATTCTCCATCGAGATGCCTGGGGCACATCAACACATCCATTTTAGACTGGAGCAGCAAAACCCCTCAATGGATCTCATTCACACTCCTTTGGTACAGGCTCAAAGCACTTGAAGAGGATTCCTTCTCAAGTAAAGAACTATGGAAGAAACTCTTTGGGAGCACATCCAGTAAAGTCTGACTACATATAAATCTTTAGGAGTGATTCTGGGGTAAAATCCACAAATGTAGTGGAGTTTACTGGGCTTCTGTACAAAAAAAAGATCTTTCACAGCTCTGCTCCTCTGGCACTGGGCTGGTAGGTGCACAGGGAGAGTTTATGTGGTCTGTAAAGACAACTAGAGTCATAGATAGCAGATTGTAAAGAAAATAGCACTAAACTGTGCTGTTGCCAGGTGAGTACGTCTGGTTTAGAACCAAATTTTGTTTCTGCCTTGTGCTGCAACATGCTGATGGAACATAGACATTTCCCTACTGCACATCCCCTGGCCCAGGTTACATTTACAAACACACATGCCACTACCTCTATTTAGAGACTGACCAAGCTCAGATGTTCCCAGAAGATCATGTTCCCTGATTCCAGCCAACATCACAACAGGGCTGCCTTGCCCTGCCCCAAGCCACCCAAGTGCCCTTCACCCAACCACAGCACACAGGAGCTCATCCTATTCATTTAAAATTAAAAGTAAAACTCACCTTCCTGTCTAGGAATTGCAGACTTCAGAGAAAACCTTTTCTGCATACTGTGCTTTACGTTAACACCTCTTATATTAACATGTAGATGAGGTTCCCAACTGGGCACAACAGCAGTCCACCGTTTTGTCTCCCATGGTTCTCATTGTGTCTGTGAGGGACAGTATTTAAATAAGATCTTTAAAAGAAAAGTGTAAAAAGTTGAAAATACTACAGTACAATACGGAAAACAGATAAAATAGAGATGCTGAATCCAAGTCACTCTTCGAGAAGGTTTGCTATGATAGCAAGAGTTAAAAAAAGAGCTCTTGAAAAATGGCATTATAATACTTATGGGTTTGTAATAATGCATTTAAATTTCTTTGTTCCTTTGGCTTAAAAATAGGAGCTGCAGTTCCAGGTAACTGCTCTGTGGTCATAGGAAGCCTGTGGGAGCTTGCAAAGAGCCCAGCTCTTTGGAGTTCAGGTGCATAACCTGAAACACAGGGCCAAATTTTGCAACTCTTCTGATCACTTCAAGTTCCATTAAGTGTCCCCTCCTTTATTTATGGAGCATTTATCCTGGTTGTGTTTCTAGGGAATGGAAGACTCCTCTGGAGAAAATTTTTAGAGCAATCAGCATTAAAAGTTGAGCATCATGACTTCATACTGAACTGTGTCCATGATCCAAATGTACATGCTAAACCCTTTTATTCTCTATTGTACCTTGATTAAATTCACCTCAGTGGTAAAAGGTAGAAAATGTAATTTCCAGCTGCAGTTGCCCAACCTTTATGATATTTTATGTCTATCACTGAAATACGCAGATTGACCCATTTAATCTTACATTATGGGTATTTCAATAGCTCTCATCACCAGACTGGGTGACCACCTCATCAGAATTAGTTATTAAGAGAGAGAAAGTTGCTTCCTACAACATGAAACCCACAGGCAATAGAAAAAGATCCCTTATGTATTTGGGAGGGAAAAAAAAGAGCATTTTTAGCTTCTCAGGTTTTTGAATCTGTAGCATCATTAGGCAGATCTTACCAACATCACAGAATAGTATATATTCTTGGCCTGGAAAGCAAGGAGAGATGAACTTGGACTTCTGGAGGGCAGACTTTGACCTGTTCAGGACACTTGTTGCAAGGGTCCCTTGGGACTTGCTCCTGAGGGGTAAAGGGGTCCAGGAAGCCTGGATGGAAAGCTCAAGATGGAAATCTTAAAGGCACAGGAGCAGGCTGTCCCTGAGTCCCATAAGTCGAGACGGAGGGGAAGAAGACCAGTGTGGATGAACTGGGAACTTTTGCTGAGACTCCGGGAGAAAAAGAGAGTCTATGTCCTCTGGAAGATGGGACAGGTTACTCGTGGAGACTATGGAGAACTTGTCAAGATTTGTAGGCAGGAAGTTAGAAATGCAAAAGCCCAGCTCGAACTTAGACTGGCTACTGCAGTAAAGGAGAACAGAAAATCCTTTTACAAATA
>VXAB01005529.1:37011-83072 GCA_013399175.1 Odontophorus gujanensis
TAGTGGGTAGGGATGGTGATAGGAGGATGGTTGGACTAGATGATCTTGTCGGTCCTTTCCAACCTAATGTATCTATGAGTCTATGAATCTATGAACTGTATGGTTTTAAATAGTCACAAAGCAAGTACTGAAGCACCCTAGTGAAACAAATAGCCCATCTTATCATCACCCACAGCAGCTTTTGAAAAAAGCAATCTGTACAAGGTAAGTGGTTCATGCATACAGGAGTAATTCAGCACATACAACCTGTCCATTACTGATGTCTCAGCATGCAAACCCCTCTGCACAGACAAGCCTTCCCATCCAGAAGCAGCATAACTAAGCTATTTTAAGACTTGGTATCTCACTTGTATTTTAAGTTTCTCTCTCTGTTCTCAGTGTTTTCACTGTGTATTTTTCTGCTTTCAAGTAATGCCTTCTTGTTCTTGGAGTTGCTTATTCTGGTGAAGGACACAGCCTTGTGAGAAGTGAGGGCATGCCAACAGATTACCCTACAGAGTATCAGGCACTGGCATCAACCCGTGGAGCAGGCTGATACCAGAGCACACCTGGCACCCACAGAAGTACCTTAACATGAAGCAGTTGCTACCCAAGGGATAAAGTCCATATCTCAGTCTGCTGTGAAATGCACTACATGTGCTCAAGGGTCAGAAGCACTCTGGAGCACAGAGAAAGGACAAACATTTTCCTCAATATTGTGGATAAGGGAGCCCTGGTGGGAATTCTGGAAGGGCTGTGTGCTCAGCATGCTGATTTATGAGGAGGATCTTAACCACAGAGTTACACAGGGAAGGACTAAGAGAAGAGAATCACGTAAGAAATTACCCTGGGTGATGGTCCTCCTGTGAAACAAAGACTTTAAAAAATATATCTGTTAATTATTTTTCCTCAGTCCAGTTCTCTGCAGTGGCTTTATTTTATGGTACACAAAGAAAGACCTCCCAATTTCAGCAATGCCATTGTGTGTCACTTATACTGACATAATTCATGAGACTACATTGGCTTACTCAGACCTATGGAAAAACAGTAAAGATCCTCTAATTCATAAGCACCTATCCCACTTGTGGAATATTTCCAATGAGTAATTTTTACTCTTCTATGTAACTCAGCTCACGTTATTCCCTGAGTAAATAAGTTCATCTTGAAAATCCTACATCTGTGGCAGTAGAATACACTGAAATCTGAGTGAAGTGGGTCACAGATTACATATGAGCAGTTCATATTCCAGGTGATGCACATATGGAAACTCAAACAACTGCATCAACAGACATCAATTGTTTCCACTTCTTAATCTGTTTGGTTTTTTTTTTCCTTTCTTTTTTTCAAACACCCATGGGCAAGGACGAAGAAGGAAGTGGAAAGGCTACTCTATATCCTTTATTCCACTGATGTCTAGAAACAAAGATCTTCTGACATAGCATATTTCAATGTCCTTTGTTTAACCTTCCCCCGTGAAAGATCAGAACACAGAGTTCTTTGTTTTCTAGTGCTTTGTAGGTTAACCTACAGGTTATGCTTTGATAAATATCCAATGAGCTAAGGAAACATCAATGCCTTTCCTTAAGATGCATAGTTGCTATTTGGTCTGACATCTAATATTCTTGTTAGACATTATCTTAAGCATTTAGGAGGTCTTTCTGCCTCTGAAGCTCTGTTTGCTGTTAGTACAGCTTGCTGAAGTAACCGGTGCTGGTATTTTATCTGCTTTGCCCACTGAAGACTTCATCAGATCCTTTGGAATTCACACTTCTGATTCTATCTCAGGAGCCAAGGCAGAGAGTTTCATCTTTACAAAACAATCACGTCCCTGGGGCTTGACACACACTTTAAAGCAAAAACAGAAAGCCAAAAGAAGTGATGTTGCAGTGCTCTGGAAGCAAGAGGCTGATAGTAAATGACTATCCTGGCATAACACGAATAAGCTCACGGCAGATTTCCTGTCACAGCCGTGTCCATGCATATTATCCCTGATATACCATAGAATATACACATTCATCCAGGCTTCATTTCAGAATTCCACCTTGTTGAGTTCATTGGCAGTTATGGACCCCGTACTCCTAGGTTGGGACAGTTCCCACCAGGGTTCCCTCCCAGGGAGGGTATGCCATAACGCAGACTGGAAAAGCAAAACCATTACCATCATCACTGATGACATGTGAACAACTGGAATAGGAAGTGGTGGAACAATCTCATGCAATAACACAGAAGCAAAGGTAGTTACTGCTGTTAGGGCTGCTTGCTCTGCACGCTGCATCTTGCTTCAGATCTTCACTGCTTTGAGATGTTAGATCTAATTCTCTCCCAGATTACAAAGTGCCCTAAGTGCTTTCCACTCAAGAGCTGTCCCTTGAGTAACCTCTCCTTTCTGAGGTTAGCTTTACTATTTCACAAGGTCAATTGAATTTAGACTCTTTCAATGCAGTTTCACGTGAAACTTGCAATAGCCCCCATCACCCCTAAGCAATTGGGATGAAAACTTTGGGAAACAGCCATGTCTCCCTCTTTTCTCTGTGAGTACAAACTTGGCTTGAACTGACCTGTCTCTCACATGAGAGATGACAGAACCTTGTTCTGGGAAGAATAGGGAGGCAAATGACCCATACACATCCAAGATGGAGTACAGCCCATTCCCAGAAGGAATTAACAATCCTCGTTACATATGGGTATTGGATAAGCCCTTAAGAATCTGTACGCTTTGTTTTGCCATTCTGCCCTTGGGTAACCATTAAAGTTGGTAATCTTAATCAACCCAGGTAGATTTCATCGCTGCCATTCAGATGCCCAACGCTTCCCAGGTCTGACTTTTGGTCATTATTTGATCTGAGTTAGGACAACTGAAGGGGTGGAGAATATGGCAGGTCAAGGGGGCCGGTTTCATTGTCTGTTTTGTTAACAAAAGCAACACACCCATCTTTCTCCACTCACCTCCGCCCAGCCATCAGCTTCCTCTGCTTTATCATCTGCAACTGTAGGGTTCACCTGGATGTTTTCATCCTGATCAGAAGAGGCTGCCCTATAACATGGTGGCACACTCACCAGTGCCAACACAAAGGAGGAAAATAGAAGATACAGCACAGGATGGTGAAAGGCCAGACAGTTCTTTTCAGCATTCAGTTTCAACTGCTCAGCAAATGGTACCTTTAAAGATGCTACACTTTGATAGGACTTTTCTTTCACGAGATGTAAAAACAGAAGCCCTGACCTCTTGTGGTCATTGAAGTCTACAGAAACAACAAATTTCAATTTTCCTAATTCTTTAATCTTCTGCCCAATCATTTTCTACTACAAATGGTTACACTAATGGTGGGGTATGCTGGATGCCCATCAGTCACATCTTGCTGGGATCACAAAACCCTCAGTTATTAGCATTTTGCTAAGCTATCTGAAAACCTTACTCAAAGACAGGACAGAAAAAGTAAGGCACTGCTCATTCTAATGTATGGGCCACACGAACCTCCTTCCACAGATGTTAGCTAGAGCCACATCATCATTTTCAATTTCAGGATTGTTTTATGGACATCTAACAAACCATGTAAGTAATTCATGACACGTTTGGGACAAGTTAAAGAAGAAATTATGTTTAAAAGATTCATACCTGCTTGAGATGCCTGGGGCTGGAAATGAATAAAATACACTCTTCTGGTTTACTGTAAAGGGTGAATGATGAATTTCTGCTTTAATGCTAAGGGATTCACTGGGACAAAGCACAAAGCTACAGTGCTAGAGGGTTAGGCTAATACACAATGAGGGGACACTGTAATTTTTGGGATTAGGGACTAAGAAATTGCTTGAACTGAAGGGCTGTTGTAGAGTGCAAAGCCAGAAGGTAAAGGGAAGGTGTAAGCATCCGCACCACTGCAGGCAAATGAGTCCAAGGATTTTGTGACGGATAAATTCACCAGAGTCTGCCTTCACACTACATGCAAGAAAGGCACAGCTAAAATAGCACAGAGTATCATCTGGAGCATCTTGCTGAGCCTCCTGCAGCCAGAGCAGACTCCTCAGGGCAAGCTCTCATCACAGGCTATTGCTGAGATAATTATTATTTGTGACAAAGTGGAAAACTGTACTCTGTCCCTTCAGGGAGGTGGAGTGTTCCATAATGGGAAAAGCAAACACTCTGCATATACAGGAGCACTTTGTGTCAGTGCAGTGCAAACACGCTGCCTCTTCTCATCACCCCATGGCACTGGAGAGGCTGGAACCCCAAAGAGCAACTCCAACCAGAATCCAACACCTCTGCAAACGTGTCTCCTGCAAAGGGACTCATCTCACAGGCATTGTATCTGCAGATTGTATAAGACTCAGACCCTTAGGAATATTGAGCTGGCCAAACTAGGAATCTACCAGGGGATTTGTTAGCATTTTCCATCGTGGTTTCAGCTGCACTTTGTTTTTCAAGCGGGTGTTTGTACAGCACCAACCACAAAGGGCCCTCACACTCCAGGAGCAGAATGATATTAAAAACACAAAACACAGTGACAAGTACTTTAACTCTGCAAAAACTGGAAACAGCCCCAACAGTACATTTCATCACAAAGCTATTAGATGACATACACACATTCCGGAATCATCTAATTTTATACGTTTCTTGTGAAATGTATTTCCTTCCGAGTGCTTTTTCCACACAGAGCATATTTATAACCAAACCTCATTTCAGCTGTTTTTCTTTAGAATGAGTTGAATGTGCTGTTACTCAGCATTCTGTCACATCTTCCCCACCAAATGCCCAGGGTGAGGGACCAGGACACGGGCAGAGGTGGAGGAACAGGAGCCCACAGCCACACACTTGCGCTTCCATGCGATGGTGGTCTTCTCCATTCCCTGAGCTGCTCATTTTTCTGCTCATTTGCACCATCCAGACTCCCCGTGCTACTTGCAGGCCAAGCTGGCTGTACAGCCACAGAAAAATACACACATGTATTTCCTGTGCAACTTCACCTACAGAGCCTGCTTTGGCGGGGGGATTGGACTCAGTGATCTCTAGAGGTCCCTTCCAAGCCCTACGATTCTGTGATTCTATCTATTTCTCTTCCAGGCACTTGCACTTCCCCACCAGTTGTTCCCAGCACGTAGAAACAATCCTTATTCAAAAAAGGGGTGAAAAAGGAAGAATTTCCAAAGCCAGGCTGGTGGCCATGCCTGTGTTAACAGCTGATTCCTCTCCACCATTCTTCTGCTGTAGTTGTTAAGGAACCCTGTGGTTTACCTATGGGGAAACTGAGGTACAGAGATTGGAAAGGATGGAATGGAGATCCCTCAAATCTGATTACACTGTACTCTTACAAGCATCCGATGTAGGCCCAGGTGATGTCACTGAATGTTTAACCCTTGCAAATATGCCAGAATTATTAGCTGATGAAGCAAGGTGTTTCCTTGAATGTAGGCCTTGTCACTGGATAAACAGGTTTCTTTCTAGGGAAACTACAACAGATCTTCTTGAAGCTCTGAACACAAAAAGTGCACTCCTGTGGGGCTTGTTTTTCCTGATCTCTGACAGTATTTGGCCAATGAAAATCCCCCTGTTCATTTCCCAAAGAAGTTTTCCACCATGATGAAACACTGCAGATAAATATAAAAAGTGATCCCTCGGAGCTCCTACAACAAGCTTTAAACATTTGTGAAATCCACATAGCTGCCCATGAGGTACCACAACAGTCCAGAGGAGCCCTCATTAACACAGGTTACATCTCTGATTTAGCTGCTCCAGTAACACAGGTCATGTGAGGAGCTTCTACTTGCATGTCATCACAAACTGGGATGAGACTGGGGCCATGGGCACACAAGGAACACACTGCATACCCCACCAGCTGCTCTTGCAGAAGAGGAGGTCTCATGGTGGCCTACAGGTCCTGACAGGGGAGCAGAGCAGCAGGTATGAGTTCCTATCTGGCTTCCAGGCTTGGGGTCCCCAGCTCAAGAAAGATGTGGAGCTGTTGGAGTGGGTCCAGGTGAGGCCACAAAGATTCTCAGAAGAGTAGAACATCTCTCTCATGAGGAAGAGCTGAGGGAGCTTCTCTTTTTCAGTCTGGAGAAGAGAAGACACTGGGGAGACCTCATCGCAGCCTTCCAGTACTTGAGGGGACTGACTTTTTACACCACCTGATAGTGACAGGACATGGAGCCACAGCTTGAAACTACAAAAGGCAAACATCCCATCTGTGAAGTAGAACAGGAGAGAGATCCTCACACAGCCTTGCCTGCTCAGCTGATGGCTGTGACATTCTGACAGCGACAGAAGGGCAGAGCAGAAGCATCTCAGCTACTGCTCTGCAATGCAGGGCTCTCACTGGGCACTCTTTCTGAAACATATGATGCTCTAATGACACCACCCCAGGTTGACAAGCAGCTTAAGAACTGGCTCTACACTCTGGACACCTGGCACATTATGCCATGCAGCAAGCAGCATGTGTTGGCTTGGGAAAATGCCATTATCACTTTGGACAGCCACCGGGCCCAATCGTTAATCCAGCTCCTTCACCTGCCCTATTGCTATTAATATCAGAAGAGAAAGGAAAAAAATCCAAGGGGAGGAATTGACTTAGCCATTGAAGCATGTTATTAGATTACTGATTCAAACCTCAGATGATGAGCCACAATAGGATAGTGGAGAATAACATTGAATTAAACCAGAGAAAGCTCAACGCCATCTAATCATTACAGAATAACGATACCCAACCCTCAATCAGCTCATGTTTTCTAAGACTTAAGGATCAAAATCTATCATAATGCACAGGACAAGCCCAGCACCCTACTCTCAAGTTTGGACATTGTCACTGAGGATTTGAGCAAGTCAGGACTGTGCCACACGCTGCCAGAAGGACTCAGCTACAACAAAGTTCGTCCCCAGGGAAGCTCTCCTCACATTTGGAGACAAAAGAGTTTCTCCCTAACAAAGCTCTCCTCAGAGCTCCCACAGCTGAAATGTTATTTGTTCTTCATACATGAAGGTTTATCTTATTTCCACTGTCCTTATTCTCACAGGCTTAGTTTAGCATTCAATTAGATGGTGTTGCAAGAGCCTTCTAGGACGGTTTGAAATCTAAACCAAGGACAGAGGAGCTGTTAAGAACTTCCTTCACTGACACATTAGAAGATCACAAGCTTCAGTGATCTTATGCATCAACATGTAGTGTTCCTCAAGGAGGGCAGACAAGCCCTCTATTTCTAAAGAAAACCAACACTCCAACACCACATTGCTTTGCCTGCAGAGAGAACTGGCTGCTGTGGGATTTCAAGGCCACTGAAAAGAGAATGAGAAAAGTCCACCTGATCCAACCAGACAAAGGAAGGAAAACTTACGCTGTCATCTAAATGAGCCAGAGCTGCAAGGCCATAGGACATCTCTGTATCTGAACCATACTGTTTTCCCACTTCCTCCACAGCAAACCTCCAAGGTCAGCTTACACAGTCACCCAGAGACTGAAGTGATGAGGAACAAAGGCTACATAAAAACCATGAACAGCTTTTAGACTATGAATACAGTAGCAAAGATCCCCAGCTTTTATACTTAGGTCCTACCTGTGCTCTGTGAGAAGAAAACTGCCCTGAGCATCTATCCACAGCAGCCATAAAGCTGCTCTTGTGTCACCAAAGCCACCTGTGCTTGTGCAGCCATCCACAGAAGTGAGAACACCTGGTATCAAACCCTAACCAGGACCAAACTGCAGGAGGAACAAATGCTGCTATCACCACCACACAGACAAACCACAAGCTATAAGGAGTCTAAACTAAAATTCTACCACATACCGTGTAAAAATAAATAAAACAAAGCCCTTTTCTAATTAAATAGATGATGAAGAGGAAAGCTAACAAGCAGTGCAGCTGGGAACCCTTTGAAATAATTAGATCTACCTACTTGGCTCTAAAGTTTTTGTTGTTTTTTTTTACTATCAGTAACATCAAGAAGGGTGTCAGCAAGAGACCTTCTCATTTCTTAGGGGAACAGCACTGAAGGATTTAAAATCTATTGAGAGAAGCCTGGGATTCTTTAAGTTCACTGGAGCCAAAGTAATTCACCCTGAATGCAGGCCCTGAAGGTGACTGTGGAGCTTAGAATAAGGATGTCAACATGGTGCTTTCATCGTTTGCTAGCAGAGCTGCTGCTGCACATGGAGCTTGCCTTGACCATTTAATTAATAAAGGGACCCACGCAGCTGGAATTAACGTGAATTTTCAAAGCATCAAAAAGTCTAGCAAAGGATCAAGCTGATATTTTCATTTATATATATTAGCTTATTCTTGGGCATTGTTGTTCTCCTCATTCACATGATGCAGCAGCCTCTTACTCACGCATGCACCCTTACATATTTCCTTTCATTTTACCTCCACAGTGCTTCTGTGTGATGGGGGCTATCACCAATTAACACTAACAATGGGAGCTGGAAGGGAATTTTAGCAAGCACAGCAGGATTTTTTTTCTCCCCAAAAACTTTGAGGAAAGGGATTACTTCCCTGCCCCCCTGCAGAAAGGAAAAAAAAAAAAAAAAAGGTGGACTCCATGCTAATGTGTTTCTCTGATCTTTTCTTTTCCTCTTGGTTTTCCTCTGTCTCTTCCTTTAAAAAAAATATCATTTAAAACCAAACAGTACGAAGGAGGAACATTCAAAAACATATTCATTATAGTGCATTGGGCAGAGCTAGCTTCAGCAGTGCCAGCTCAATACATTCAACTCCACTCCTCAGCATTTCATGGGGTCCTACAAATTATCCCATGAGAATTCAGCTTTCATTACTACCTGCAGTCCGTGTAAGTACTGCCTTTCCCCTTCTTCCTATGCCAAAGGACAAAGGTCTCAATTAATATAAAGACAAGATAATATTTGATAATGCATTATTCTATTTATAGACTCAAAGTTGCTGTTTCACTCCTAAATTCTCAAGCAATATGGGACTTCTGGTTAGGAAAGTCTGCAAACAAGAGTGATTAGGATTTGGAATTGACACAGATGGTCTAATCAAACATAAGACCTTGGGCTCAGTGCACACATCAGTGGATGACATTTTCTGCCTTCTGTGTTCAAGAGAACAAAATAGATAATCAAATTGTCTCTTCTAGCCTTGAATCCTACTGATCCTTGTTACTAAAGGTTCATCTACTATCCTGGTTTTCATGTTAAAGCTCTGTAGATAAGCATCATCAATGCCACAGCGGATCACTATTCCAGATGCTGAGGAAGTATGAGCTTTAATGATCCATGCATCTTTTACTTAGGTGGCAAAACAAATAGAAATTTCTTCCTGTGAAGTCCCTTAAACTAGGGAAGGCTAAGTCTTTAAAATTCATCTCTTATTCTCAATTAAGCACTCACTGAAGCCATTGCAAAGATTCCTTGTGATGGCCTCAGTGGGTATTTAATACAGCTTTAAAGAGCAAGAAGCTGGTTCCCAACCAATGCCTTATCAAGCAGCTGCCCTTTGGATGAGAAATAAAACAGACTGTAAGCAATTATGAGTGCAGCAAAACAGATATTTTCTCAAGATCAGGAGAGCTATCTTTAGTGTCCTCACCAATCGTTTTGGTTGTTTGCGTTTAGTTTTCTCTTGGCTTCTCAGGTTCAGTTTCATTTCTCCTCCTCCAAAGCTATTAGCCAAATCCCTGCTTTGAGGATAAGCCACATATGTGCCATGATCAGAGTTGCTATGTTCCACCACGGAGGAGCAAAATCATAGCTCATCACCCTTGTTCTATAGCCTCGTCAGGGGTGTTATCCTAAACACTGGCATAGTAGGAGTGTTAAAATTAAAAAGTGCTTCTTGGGCTTTGCTTCTTGAGCAAAGAGCTCTAACATGAGTTCTGGGAGACTTAGGAAAAATCTGATATCTGAGGTATGTGAGTGTGATAGCTTCTATCCATGCATGGCAGAGGGAAAAATTAAGCATCAATAACATGTCAGGAATCCAGAAGATCACAGATTAGCTCTGATTTATTGTGAGCTCTCTGCTGTATCTAAAAATACTTATAAATCCTATAAATAAAGTATTGATCCCAAGTCCTGCTTCCACCAGAGCAGACCCAATACAAATGAGGTGCCCAAGGCTCATGAGACCTAGAGGACAGGAGACAAGCAACTTGATACTGGATCCAGAGCTAAAGGCCTGTAGAATATCCAGAAAACAGTGGGCATCTGACCTCTTACCTTTCAATGGCTTACAGCGTACTGAAGAAAGATGTCTGTCCTGAGACCATACCCACAAATGCCTCTACAGAAATCAAAGAGGACTCACCCCTTTATTCTAATTCTGCATTGACAGAAGGGAAAAGAGGGGTCTGAGTTAAGTACTAATGCTACCTGTTGAGAGAGATCTGCTGCTGCCTATAGTGATATAAACACATTTCCTTGTCTCCCTAGAGACTGCTTTAAGAACTAAACCACAGGCTCTTTGGGAAGTCTGCATCTCATCTGCTCATCCTCTTCTGCCTTACAGAAAGGAGTGATGCTGACTTGCTGGTTACCACACTTCTCTGCAGAGGAAGTGGAGGGAATTTCGGTTTCTAGGATTGTCTCTACTTGGTATTAAAAATAATCAGAAGAGATTGCATGATTCATTTGTGTAATGATGGCTGGATATCAACAGGAAGCATGGTGCTGGACGTGCCCTACTTTTAAGGGATTACATAGGTTTAATGACTTTCTCTGCCATGAGGTATTCAGTTCTAAGTCTTCCACCTCCCAGAAGAGACTCTGCCAGTCTGCCACCATTACTTAGAGACCTAGGGGTGACCATATCTGAGAGCAGCTGGGGTAATGCATAGAAATACAAACAAAATTTCTTCGAAGAAGATCAGAAAAGTCAAAGAGCAAAAATTGCACAAGAGTAGATTTAAGATGTTTAATTTACAAACTTCAGTAGATAAAGATGCACTGGGTGCTCACAAAATATGGCAGTTTGATGGAGCAATTCCTCTCCTTCAGGCACCAATTTGAGATAGTACTCAACAAAGTCAAGACTGAAGTACTTCAAGAATACCAGGTAAAGATGGGAGCAAATTTCTCCGCTTAGATCAGGTATTAAACTGTTTCCATCCTCTCATTCCTGCTACCTCTCACATCTCTTTGAAGATCTTTCTCACACAGGCCATTTTCAGGCCAGAGCCACTACTGAATTGAAGTGTAATTTAAGTCTTCAGTCACTAATTCTTCCCCCTGCGATCAGTAGAGAGCATGAAGGTAGGCTGATTCTCCCTCTATATAGGGGCTTATTAACCCCAGGGAATGTTTTCAGGGCAGAAACTGAGGTGGGCATGACATTCAGCACAACAGGACCAGGCTGGGATGCAAATTACAGGATTGCAACTGAATCCCCCGAATCCAGGTAGAGATGGCCTCCAATCTCTTGACTTGGACAATGCAGTTCCCCTGTGCCCTGACCAGGAAATACCTTGCAGCTGTTTGGTTACCTCCCCAAGAAGTCTTAACTAAAGTGGAAACTCAAGGAAGTTTCTGGGTAAAGCAGTACTCAGTTGACTGCCCCTGCACTATCTTTTAATAGAATCCCAGTGTCACTCTGAGTCTCAGTTAAATATTTTGGTAGCTCCACTAGCTGTTCCTCAGTATAGCCTGACAAATATTTCACAGCATTTGCATGCCTTTTGGTTGGAAGAAATCCCAGCTTTGTTGATACTGACTTCAGTCAACTTCAGAAGGCCTCTTAACTCTGCTTTTGGGCTTGTCAACACACAGCGGACTGAGACACACTGTCAGCAGGCAGCTCCTTCTAGAAAGCATTATTCAAGTCCAAATAGTCTCCCAGGCTTTTTTTTTTTAACTTCATATTGTGCAAGTTCCAAAACTGTCAGAATGGAAAATCTGGTTTAGTCCTTCATTGTTCACATTTAAAGAAGATCAACCCCACATTTCTTCCCTTTTCAGCCCCAGAAGTATTGCATCCTGATCATTCAAATGGCTTCCATGCAGCAATGTAGATCCCAGCCTAACTTGGTGCTGCTGAATAATAACCATATGCAAAGAGAGATGACCAATGACCAGATGAGATTATTTATAAATAGAAAAAAAATACCTTCATAAGGAGTCATTTTTAACTTAATTTACCTGAAAGATCAAGTGCTGTTGCTCTTTTGCACATGGAAATATTATGCTCCCCTTTTTGCCTGTAGTCTCCAGTAACAAAACAGCCCCTCGACTTCAATATGGATATTGACATATTTAGTTCTGTTTAATCAATGCACTCCTGGTGTTCTCAATATAGATCTCTTTAAAAATATTCCACCACTTTCAAAAACACCACAGGAAACAGCCCTAGTACATCCTTTAACTATCTTCCACTTTTAGACTTTACTAAAATTTCTTCTCTGAAAGAATGGTAATGGACTGGCACAGGCTGCCCAGGGAGGTGATGGAATCACTGTCTCTGGAAGTGTTCAAGAACCTTGGAGATGTGGCACAGAAGGACATGGTCAGTGGCCATACATTGATGATGGTTGGACTAGATGGTCTTCAAGGTCTTTCCCAACCTTAATGATTCTATGATTGTATCATTTACAATGACCAATGATTTATAATAACTGTAGTTCTATAGAAATCATAATTGCATACCTGTATTAAAAGAACCTAGAAAACTCAAGAATATTCAGAGCTCCATGATATGAGGCCTTCTACTGACAGAAAAATTCCAGGTTTTTGAAGACATTCCAGTCATAATGTGGCTGAGGAGAGAAAATAATCAAAGACGACGACATTTTGTCCAAGAACTTAGAGAAGTCAAGAATAAAACCTTGCTTTCCCTGCCACAGCACTTGTCGCATTGCCAGAGCTCAGGATGGATATAGGGGACAGAGATCTTTACTGAAAGGCATATACTTACCTATCAATTCATCTAGTTCTATTTTTAATTAACAGAATCCAAGTGCAATTGGGCTGGAGAATGGCATGTTGGTAAACCTACCAAACTCCAATGTATGAAAGAACACTTCATCACTAAACGTAGAAGTGAAAGAAAGAGCAAAAAGCTTGTACAAACATGGTTTATCTATCCAGCTTCTGTCACTCAGTAGCTCAGGCTGAGCTAAAGTTTGAGTGTGAAATTTCATGTCAAAAAGCCACCAGTGATGTCTTACTTCGTAAGTCTGTTCAGTCCCATTTAAATATACCCACAATAATTTGGCCTCTGCAGCATCCAGTGACAGTGAGTTCCACAGTTTCATGTATGTCACCTGGTAAATTCATTGGTCAGTGTGGGTTTGGTCAGTGCCTTCTAATTTATTCCCTCTCTGTCGCTTGCTTTCCAAATTGAAAAGGCCTGACCCACTGGCCTGAATGGTCCAGTCCCACCAACCAGACTGAGCGAACAGGCAAAAAAAGAGTTAAACAAAATACAGAGCTCTGAATATTATGTCTGCTTTAGATGCAAAAGCCCTCCAAGTTATTCAGTGAAAGAAAAAAAAAAAGAAGAAAAGAAAAAAGAAAAGGGAAAAAAATGTTTTAAAAAAATAAATATTGCTTGCTTTTATTGTAGGAAACCAAAGCTTCAAGTTTTTGTCCGTAAACAGAAAATGGGTTGTCAGCTTGCAGTGTTTTGAAATTAACTAATTATTTTTCATTAAACATAGTCTGGAATAAGCTGCTTTGGATTTTCCCCATTCTTCAATGTCCTTTATACCAGTTTCACTTTTGAACTCCTATTTCCCTGCCATTTCAAAAAATATCTGAAGATCAAGTGGCTGAAATTGAAAATGAAAAGGTGGGGATGAAAGAGAGAAGAGGGAAAAGGAGAAAAAAGAGGGGGCAAAAGGCTTGAAAAGGATTTCTCCAGAATGCAGAAGACAACTGATCTTTTCAGTGCTCATTGGAAATGTCCCCACCAGGCTGTGACTGCAGCTCCCATGGCCATGCTTGGGCAGCTCTCCCCTTTGTGTGCAATCCATCAGAATCAAAGCACTATAGGAAAATGACTCACGTTGCACTGTCTGTAGATTTGGGCCATAAGCACTTCTGCCTAAGCCTTTCAGAGGCCAGAAAAAATCTTCCTTCTGTAGTGGTACATAACTGCCAAGTAGACTCCAGATGCTAGAACAATGGGCAAAAGTCCAAATAGATAAGGCAGCACTAACTAAAAGAAGTTTTCTCATGAAAAGATGGAGAGTATTAAAGAAAAAATCATTAGCTGGGCAGAGCAAACCACGCTGCTATGCTGAGTGTACTGCGATATGCCACTAAGACATGCTGAAGTATGGTTAAGTTTCCTGATAAGATGATGGCAAGGGCACAGCATAAATTGTGATTATCACCAGAGCTGATCAGTCACTTCAGAGATTTCTGATTTCTGTTTCATGCTCTGGGTTGGGAAATCATACTGTGGGTAAGCTCTCCCTATACTAACAGCTCGCAGATTTCCAGTTCATTTCAGCAGGACTGTGGGACCCTGGATCCAGCCTCGAAGTCTCCTCATGGTTCTTCACACTCCATAGACCTCAGCAAGGAAAAATGCTATTTGAAATGTGCAATTTGTTGTTTTCTCACAGAATACAGCTCCCCTAGCTCTCAGAGATCTGTACTGAAATGGATTTTTTGCTCCAGTGGGCTACATTATCTTTTTTTCCCATGATTTTGCTTGCCTCTGCCAATGGACATGGTTTTTCACCATTATTGGACATGTTTTAGTGGGTAATATTGGTAGTAAGTGGACTGTTGGACTAGATGATCTTAGAGGTCTTTTCCAGCCTTAATGATTCTGTGAATTACTCAGTATTCAGAGTGCATTGATGAGAGTTCTTTGTCTCAGGGCATTTCCCCTCTGGAGCCAGGCATGACCTGACATAGTCAATAAAGGTTTGGGGACAGAAACCAAACTGCAAGAAAATGGAGTGCAAGGGAAAACTTCTGGACTGCTGGGAACTTGAGAGTGATGTGAAAATTCTCCTGCAGCATCTTCAGAGCCCAACACACAGCAACAATGAGCTGCCTCCATGTACCCATGTCAGACACCATTCAGAATGTTAGAACTGTGCAAACACTGGGAGTGTTTGTAAAGTATGAATGTTTTTCCCAGGACAGGAAACAAAGACATTGAAATACTAAGGAAGTTTTTCATAAGCTTCAGGCCTGGATATCAGAGACAAGGATGATGATTAAACAAGTTACTCTTTGCTGTGGTTCAGTGATCAGAGGAGAGGGTTGGGAGCCAAGCTTTCCCATTAATTCTTTTATTTACCTTTAAACAAACCCCTGATGGGATTCCTGCTCTTCACAGACATCACATACCCACATCTCCTCCTGACATCAATTCAGGGTGCAGATGTTCAGCATCTCGACCATATGGACCTTTGGTCTCTCTGGACATTAAATTAGCCAGTGCCAAAATAGGATTGATGCTGCTGACCTTCTTCAGTAGATTTTGCACCTTTGTTAGGAGAACAATTTGAGGTGCTCACATGGGCTGCTCCAGATGTGCCAAATCTTGCAGTAATACTCCTAAACTAACCCTGTGATAGTTACAGTGCAGAGAGAACTGCCAGACCCAGAGCTGAAAGAGCAAATGTGTACATCAGACAGCCTGGTGGGTGGGTCTGCAATGCAATCAGATCTTTTTTCCCTAGCATTATTTTATCTCCAAATCAATAAAGAACCCCTTTCAGAACTACACTGACAGAAGCACAGTCCTTTGCTCCGTCTGCGTGCACTCACTGTACAGGAGGAGTCTGCATTTTCTGAAGAGAGTGACAGAATCCAGCTGAACAGATATGATATGGGACACAAAATGTCACCTCTAATATATTCTAAAACCAACAGCAAAACATTTCTGTGGGGTACAAAAAGTGGGGAGGGGAGGGGGGAGGAAATATTGGCAGCCAAATACAAGAACACAGAGTCCAGAAATGATGCAGGGGACTGAGCTAGGAATTATGTGAGCCCTCTGGGAGAAAGGATGCAGATGGGGGAGGGCAGGGGGACAAACAAGAAGTTTTAGATGACTGCCTTTCGTTGGTCTAAGTAGCAATAAAAACAAATCGGGCAAGCTCCTGAGAATTGCTCTCGGATAATCAATCACAGATAACAGAATTAGGCAGAGGTACTAAGCAAATGGCAGGATGTTAATTCAAGCTGCATTTTTAACAGCCTTGGGTGAGTAACTCCCAGCAAAGTATTTCCTAGATGAAGTGTACACTGTTGGTTTTTGTTTGTTTGTTTTTTGTTTGTTTTTGAATCTTTCTTTGCCATCCAACCAAATGCAGAGTACAGTCATCTCTAAAACTATTTATTACTTAGAATTCTGAACTGGATACATTCTGTTGTGTACTCATGGAGCCCCTGACTGGCTGAGGCAGGCAGGAGCTCTGGGTGCTTCTGGTCCCACCCTGCCCCACCCAGGGCTACCCAGAGCAGAGTGCCCAGCTCCTGGACATCTCCAAGGAGGAGTTTCCATGGCCTCTGTGACCCTGTGCCAGGGTGCATCACCTGCACAGCACCACAGTGCTGCCTGGCGTTCAGGGGAACCTCCTGTGCTCTTGTTTGTGCCTGCTGCCTCTTGTCCTTCATCATCATTTTGGCCCATCATTACATTCTCTCCATTATGTCCATGTCTATCCTGTACTGGAGGGCCTGAAATAGGACAGAGCACTTCAGATGCAGCCTTGTTGGTGCTGAGTAGAGGGGAAGGGACACCTTTCTTGATCTGCTGGTGATGCTACGCCTAAGTAGCTAAGAATTCTCAGCCTTCTTCCTGGCTATGGCACATGATTGAACTCATAATCAATTTGGTGTCCACCAGGACTTCCAAATCCCTCCCTGCAGAGCTACTTTACAGCTGGTGCCTGGAGTTGTTCCTCTCCAGCTGCAGATCTTCACATTTCTCCTCACTGAACTCTAATGAGATTTTTGTCAGCCCACCTCCCTAGCCTGTCCAAGTCCCTCTGGATGGCCCTCCAGTCAATCAGCCATTCCCTTCAGCTTCATGGCATCTGCTAATTTACGAGGGTGCACTCTATAGAATGGCCTGGGTTGAAAAGGACCTCAAACGTGCAGTATATCATATTGTCCAGATCTTTAACAACGAAGACGGAAACTTCTCCATGCACTGCCACATGTTTTGACCATATTGATCAAAATCCCTTCCCACACAGATCCACTTCAAATCTCACTTTGCGTGTATATAGTGCTTTCTCAGTGGGATCCTCCTCCTGGTGAGCTTCTAGCAGTGCTCCTGCACTATTACAGCACATAAAAGTGGCTGTACACATTTTAATGTTTCTCCTCCCCAGCTGGAGAAAGTCCGATCTTGAAATAACGTTTCCCCTTGGGAATGAAAATAGTCACTCTAAATATTCAGTGTTTCTTTGTATCTCACAGCTTCCACTAGCATTTCTTTATTTAATTTGTTTGATGGACTATCCAGAGGAAATCAATACGTGACACGAAGACAAGAAGAGATAAAAAAATGCTGAAATCTAGGCACTTATTCAGTGACATTATTCACATAATTTGCCTGGCTCTGCTATTTAAAGCTTGAGTCAAAGGGGAAGGTTTGTTTTCAAAAACAGAGACTTGCACACATATGAACTATGCCTTCTTTCCTCAGAAGCTCTGTCTGGATCGGACAGGTTCAGCAATCTGCATAGAAATAGAGAGTAGTAATACTGCACTTGCAAAGAAGCAAATTAAGCCGTTACAAGCACAACCAGCTCAATTCCTTGGCTTCAATGGGAGCTCTACCTGTCTATTAGAGATGTGTAAGTGCTTCTAACCTTAATAGCCTGTTGGTGTTATCAGAATCTAAAAAAAAAGAAAAAGAGAGAGAGAGAGAGGAAGGAAAAGGGAAAATGGAAAAAAGAAAGAAGGGAGAGGGAGAGGGAGAGGGAATGAGAAAGGGAAAAGAGGAAAGAGAAAGAGGAAAGAGAAAGAGAAAGAGAAAGAGAAAGAGAAAGAGAAAGAGAAAGAGAAAGAGAAAGAGAAAGAGAAAGAGAAAGAGAAAGAGAAAGAGAGAAAAAGAGACAGAAAAAAGAAGAAGAAAAATCTGTTTTTGGAAGCACTGACATGCAGAGAACATTTCCATTGAATTTACTATTATGAGTGGGATATGGTAGTTTCTGCAGATTATTGGCTCCATTAAATGACACATGATTAACAATGCATGCCCTTTCTTCATAGAAGAAACAAACAGAGCATCTGAGCTTCAAGTTATCTGTTCTTCCTGCTTGGCTTGTTAGAGAAATTCCCTTTTATGACTGAAATAGTCAAATCAAAGTAATTTTGCTGTGAAGAATGTGTGTGCTGACGAAAAAATAGGTTCCCTGTATGGTGTGTATGTAAATACAAGATCTTTAGCCTAACCTTCTGGTCCCTACTTTTGTCCATATCCTGCAGTTGCTGAAAATGGGCACTCTATTGTGAGTATTAACTGGAGTGGCCAAGGTAGGCCTGGGGCTGATTATTGTAATTTGGTCACCAGTCTGGTTCAGAAACCCTACACAGGGCTGTGCAGTACAACTTCAACAGCTCTTCTTGATGCCTAGCTAGAAAATCTGTTTCAAAGGGGCTCCATGAATTGTAGGGTACAGTCAATTAACTTGAATATTAATTATCTATAATGAATGTACCCTTCTTCAGGGCTTGAAAAGAAGCAAATTACTTGGAGAGGGACTAATTAAGATGATGTAATCTTGACCATGAAGAATAATTCCTTCCTAGTGACAGAAATGATCTAATTGAAGTATCTCATTAATTAATGTCTCATGAAATTGACTGATAAAATGCCTCTATGAATGCCTCCTGAACTCGAGGCCAGCAGTGCTTTGTAGCACATACACTCCCGCTCCAGACCCTATCACTGACAATATAATTAGGCCTTAGAAGCACACTGTGCTCAGAAGGATTTATAACTCTGCAGTGAGGATAATCTACAAATGCAAAGTTAAGACAATGCAGCTTGCCTCTGTAAGAATCCTGAAGTCAATGAGCGAAACCATAAATCAGGTATAATCCAATGGATGACAAGCAAATTCCCCCTCCCGCCAGCTTTTGTCAGTCCGCACCGAGAGGAAACCCACAAAGTACTAATAACACTATACCAGGTGCTGGCAGCCCCAAATGGCTCTTAACTGCCTTATGTCCATGCTCTCTTTGTATTATTTCCTAGATAAATATAATCAGATTCCAGGGGTTTAATTTTGCCTTTTCCACTATATTAGTGCATCTATGGATTTTACCTAATGATGCTATAAACTCCCAAAGAGTGAGAGGCCGTAGAAAGACTCTTTACCAGCTACGAGAAAGGTCTTACTAGGGAGATCATTGTGAGTGACAAGTCTTTTAACAAGACAATTTCAGTGGAGAGGCCAAAACTCATGACCTGGCTTAATGCCTAACTGCAAATGAAACCTATTACTGAAGAATGGGATTCCTGTAATTTGGAATCACAGGAGGGGCTTGTACGGTTTATCCCTGCAGGTGAGAGGTGTTAGAATCATGGAATCATTGAGCTTGGAAAAGACCACTAAGATCGTCTACTCCAACCATCAACCCATCCCCACCATGCCCACTGACCATGTTTCCTAGTGCCACATCTCCAGGGTTCTTGAACACCTCCAAGGATGGTGACTCCATCCTGAGCAGCCTGTTTTCCCTTTCACAGAAGAAATTTTTCCTAATATCCAATGTCCCCTGAGGTTCACCACTGGGACCTCATTGTGAAGGCAACCTCAGATCTGCAAGTGGCCATGGCTGGATGGAAGACCTCAGGATCCGTGCTGTGGCTGGCCCTGATGCAGTGATGTGCACCTACACCCCTTGGCTGCCAAGTGTCATCGGAGAAGAGTGTGCTTGGAGCCTTCAGAAACAGAAGCAGGAAAAGATCCTTGAAGTGCTGTTGGCTTTCAGGTGTGCAGAGTATGGAAGCATCATGTGATGAGTGCCTATGAAATCTCAGGAAGGGCAGGCAGATTCAAGCGAGATGATCAGATCTTCTCTGGTGTGGCCAGACTTTTAACCTCACTTGCTTCACATTAACTTACCATAAAGTGGAAATAATAACCAGAGCTCCAAGACAGCTTTTTTTGACAACCGGTAAATAGGCTAAAAATTAATTTTCATCAACCTGGATTTATGTGCAAATTTGGGCTTCTTATTCATGCAAGACCCATAGTCTCTTCAGCTCAGGCAGGTATCTCTCAGCTTATTGTGTTGGAGTCATTCTGCTCTGATCAGTGAACCTGCTCATAGGCACCCAGGGCACACATTTCAGAAGGTGGTCTACCCAAACCTACCCCTGTTCCCATAAATGTTTAATTGCATAGGGTGGAATGGTGCCAAAGAGATGCAGGATTTCTCAGGATGAAACAGTGGACAAATGTGGATCTTGGACATCCTCTGCAAGCTGTCAGAAATGGTTGCTATTTAGGAAACCTGCTAAACTTTGAGCCCTTTATTTCCTATGACCAAACAAAATCCAGGTTGCTGGGAACATTTCAGGGCATATGAAATAACATCTGGGGTTCTTTATTTTGGCCAGATAACATGAATAAAAACATGATTTAGTTTAAACCGAATGGTATATATTTTACAAAATTGAAAAAGATAACGCATTATTTGAAAGCTTAGGTAATAGCATTCTTCCAATTTTATCCGTTCTGCACTTCTGAATCTTGAGCAAGGCCCTCTAAAACTGATGGAGGCTCCTAGGTTCCAGTGAAATACGATGAACAGTAATAAATGGTCTGTGGATGGTATAAAGGGAAATTTGAATCTCAGAGCTAACAATGATCAATTTACTACATGCCTGCGGGAGCTAAAAATCATATAAGGAAAACATAGAAACACGGCAGCCAGGCAAGGAAACGAGATGAAACTAGGGCAGTTCGAGGATGCAGTATTGTTATTTGTTTATGTCTTTTCTGTTAAAATGAATTAAATGCCCACAGCTGATAAAAGGTTCATCTACCGGTGCCAGAGCTCCCGAGTATCTTATATTATTCCTGTACTAATTACATTTCATAAAGCTACCAAATATACCATAACTAACATTTATTGGCCAATGAAATGTTGCTGTAAGTTAATAATTACAGATATATGTAGACAATAAAAAGTGGAACATCGGCCTGGATGCAGGATGGGAAATTAAATGGAGGTCCTTGAACATTCCCTCTAGCTGCTTACACTCAAGTACAAACTCCCATAACCCCAGAGGTAGGAGGATTTCCTATTTCACTGTCAGCACATACACTGGGCTGCTTTCAGTGTGCTCTATGCTATGCGGAGAATAAACTTCCCTTCCCTGCAACCTCAGCTCATCCCTGCCACCTCTGCAGGTTACTTGTGGATGGACTGCTGCTTTGGGAGAGGTTGGGGGTGGGAAGGAGCCCTGCTGAAGCAGAATTGCAATTCTTCTTGGGAACACACTGATAAAAGTTTTGCCATTGGCCGAAGCAGCCTCTGTAGAAATAAAAGTCAGGAGGTCACCTCCTCTCTGGTATTTCACCAGGACAAGGATGAATCTGCTTCTCAGACATGCACACAGAATTCCAGGAGTCAATGGCTGATGATTATTACGTATTTCCTTTACTTGGCTGAACTGAGAAGAGGTTGCTTACAGCGAAAGCATAGGGAGGAATCAGCCCCCTTCTAAGTCCTTTTGCCTATTGGCTGCCAGCTCACATCTTCACTCCCCCTTATTCCCACGTAGCCAGTAATCAGATACTCTGCTGGTTTTTTCACCCTGCAGTGCTTAGAGCTTTATCTGAGCTGGCCTGCTTGGGTACAGATTCTCCCTCTAAGGCTCTTACTTCCTTATGTAATGAGATTTAAAAAGACTTAAAAGAGCAGTAAGGAGATGAGGAAGGTCAAAAATGCCATTAACTATAAATAAATACTCTGTCACACTGGAGATGCAGCACCACTGTGGTTCAGACAGACCTTCATCTGCCTGAAGGGATAGCGTTGAGCAGGCTGTCACTCCTTGTAGACATGTCCCTAAGGGTGGAAAGTGAAGCCTGGGAGAAGAGAGAACAGTCTATGGGGTACTGATACTATAGGATGATGCTTTCCTCAGCAGGAACTCTCAGGAGTTTCTGAGAAGGAGACCAGGCTTGATTATCATGATGATTCCTGTGGTCTTTAACGTTTTGAGTAGAGCAGGTACACACTCCTGCCACCTACTGTCTGCACAGCATTAGCAAACCCCACTGAAAGGCGACATGGCCAATCTCCAGTCAGTGAAGCTGCAAAACCTCAGCTCTCTTGAATAAAATAAATATGTTGGCCACTGATTTACATTTCTCTTCACTTATGGCATGAAGACATTCATACCTGTTCTGTGGGGAGCTCAGTTATCCACATCCCCTGTCCTTTCACCAAAGAAACATGGAAACAATGAAGAAGGTTCCCTTCCTTTTTCATATCCTACCCCACTACTGCTGAACCAGTTAAAGTGCCTCCAAAGGCTTCCAGCAGTGCACACAGGGGACATTTGAATTCATAGAATCATTAAGGTTGGAAAGACCACCAAGGCCATCTAGTTCAACCATCAACACCTCTGTAAACCATGTCACTCAGTGTGACGTCTACTCGTTTTTTAAAACCTCCAGGAATGGTGACTCCACACCTCCTGGGCAGTCTGTTCCAACAGATGAGGTTCCTGAAGTGACAAGATTTCCCCTCTTGAAGACTGTTCCATGGCTTGAGAAATGTGACAGCACAAATCGTGACCTAATATTCAAACTAGGCTTTCCACCCCCTCAATTTTATCCTATTACTCCTAATTAATCCCGTTTACAGCAACTGCTCTTTCTTCCTGGCATATATAATTGCTGATTTTTGCCACAGGGCTAATTCTCTTACACGTACGGTTGGTGTAAATCTGTTCTATAGGAGAGTCAGAGCATTGGGAAGGTTAAATTTTGTCTTATTTCAATTCCACGGGGAAAAAATTGCAAAACCATCTAGTAGTTGTCCCATTAGCAGTGAGAGAACAAAGAAGCCCTGGATGGGGCACTGACATTACAGTGTAATACAGATGGCAACTCCCATCTACTCATAAACATGGCACCACTTTGGTATATCGGCATTTTCTCTTTCCAGATCCACCACAGTGCACTGACCCCAACTATTTGGAGGTTGTTTCAGTCCCATAAATGATGAAACAAGATGCTGGGCACTGGGGAATATCCTCCTGTGGATGTAAGTACATAACTCCCATTAATGTGAAGGGGAGTTATGCACATGCATTGAGCTAAGGATGTGCTCTCCAGTCTGCAGAGCACACTTGACAAGTCTGAGTAATCTGTGGTTGATTTTAGTTTTCTCCCCAGAGCTTTTGATGAAGGGAGATGCATGAGAAAGCTGGTGTACAAGGCATTAGCATCAAGGCACAAGTGAAAGAGTGCTCAATGGGATTATTAGTGCTTACGCAGCACAAGTAATGGATGGTGTCCTATAGGAATACTTTACATTCAGGAGCCACCAGCTTGGCCTCTCGTTTCAGTGTAAATCAGGGGTGGTGGCTAAAGCAAAAGGGAACAAAACTCAAATTAGAGGAAAACTTTTTTCCTTTTTCTTCTCATGACTGGGAAATTCTGTTTACCTCTCACATCTTCATTTAACTCACGGGTAAATAGCTGTATGTGTTGGCCACATGCTCCACACACTCATACTGTCTTGCATTGAGAAATTCCCAGTTTCCTTGCTTTCAATTTATGCTACACCATGCTCAGGCAGGATCTGGTCATCACTCACATGGAGAAGTAAGAAACCCACATAGCAAAGGAGAGAATCACTGGAGGTGAACCCTCACCTGCGTGGGATGGGCAGTGGCAGCAGAGAATGACTGATGTATGCAGCCTACACTGGGACTCTCAGGAAAATTAATTCATTTTCTATTCACAATCTAAGTTAATTTGGATTATTTAATCCACATTAGGCTCCTTTATGCACACTCTTATTGAGAATTAGTGTGTCCCTAATTCACTTTACAACAAAAATCAAGCTCAGCCAAGTTAATGCTATGTTATACTTGAATGAGGGTCTGTGAAGAGATTTAATGTGGTTTAATTATCCACTTTGCATATCAAAAAATGCATAAAATATCACATTAAGTTACAAAAACAATCCCTGGAGCAGGAGGGACAGGAAGCCGAATCTCCTACTCCCACAATATGGCACTGGATGACAACTCAACTCCTTCTCTTTAGTTTAGGGGATTGGTGTTTGGGGGAGGTGGACAGAACAGTACCTTCTTGGTGCATCTCTTTGCAATTTGCACAGCAGGTGATGAGGACCCAGAAGGAAGAAAACAGCTAAGAGAAAATGACATAGCTAAAAAAAGTCTTAAAGCCTTTGGAAGGGCCTGTCTGCATCTTCTGAAGGGTGTTGGTGATTACAGGAAACTGGAAAATGGCCAGCGTAGGGGAAGGGAAAGAAAGAGTGGAAAAGCAATTTAACTTCAATTTCTGTAGAAACACTGACACGACAAAGCTGTTTGTAAACATTTCAGAGATATCCAGGAACGCTAAGCAACACTCAGTTTGGATTTTTTTAGGCCAAATCATTTCTAAACCAATCTGATGCTTTTATTTGGCAGTATGAATAGGAGAAGAGCAATTGAGAACGTACCTCAGCTGCAGCTATTTGTACCTTTTCCTAACAAGGTGAGACAGATTAGGTGAAAGTGCTATTGAGCTACGTCAAAAAAAAATATCTAGGAAAAATTAGGCATTTGTGGAGCAGTAATGAGTAACTCACTTGCAAGAAAGACATAGGTAACAGGAAAAAAATCTTCAAGGTTCTGACTGGGATGTCACACTATGCAACAGTTTCCTATGACAGCATAATCTTTATGTTTACATATACGCACAGAACACTGCAGAGGGAGGGGCTACTGGCACACCAGACAGCATGGGGCTGGAGTTCAAAATTATTCTGGCAAATGATATATGTGGTCTGAAAAAGTAGAATAAATGAGCTTTTGTCCTTACGGATATCAAGAACCGCTCCGAAGTAGGAGCAACAGACTGGGTGGCAGCTCTGAAGAGGACTTGAAGGTTGGAGTGAATGTGCAGCTAGATGTGAATCAACAAGGTTATGCTGAGAACAGCAAACACCATGCTGAGGCAGGCAAAGAGCACCATCGTATTTAAGAAGTGTGAAGAAAGCCTTCTGCTCCATTTAAGGCTGTTAAAGGCTTTGCTGGAGGACTTTTCCCTGGTTTGGCCACTGTATGTCAGGAGTTAGATTAACGGGAAAGAGAGCAGAGGAGATTAAAAAAATAAAAAATAAAAAAAACCCAAACCCATATGATTTGTGTAGAACAAGAGCAGGGAAAACCTGAGAAAAGAATATGGAAAAAGTAGCACATCTGATGTTTGGACTCGATGATCTTAGTGGTCTTCCCAACTTTAATGATTCTATTCTCCTATGGCTCACTGTAGTTTCAAACACATAAGAAGCAGCTGGAGATAATCTCCTTCTGATGACCATATTGGGTATGATATGAAAATGTGCCACAGGTCCAACTAAGGGGACTTTATTTCAAGTAAGAGGAAAACATTCCTATTCAGCACATGCTATGGTTGTCAGCAGAATATTCACCACTGGAGGATTTTAAGAACAAAACAGATTTTTGCTCGACTTGATGGGACATAGTCACTGAGGGGCAGAATAGATAACTGGTTGAGCCTGCACTCTTTGTAACTCATACAGCTTTTGGTTTTGCTCTCGTTTCTGGCAGGGCAATGTGGTTTTGGCCAGATCATTACATTTCTATTCTTAAAAGTGTTCCTGTATGTTAGTACACAGAACGAAAAGAAAAAGTAATAATAATAATAATGCATCTAGAAAATCTGCCTTATTATAGATCCACTGGGATGATGCTGACTTCTGAAAACAGGGGCCAATCTGCCCTGCTATAGATGGATATAATGTAGATAAAGGTCCTCCAAGTTTTTTTGTATATCTGCAATCATCATGAAAGAAAAACTTTGCAACGTCAACAATTGCCAGGTATTAGTCACTATGCCTCATTTCCTGGGAGACTGGAAAAATATAGTTCCTATAAAAATTTTACCCTTTTCAGCAAAGCAGAAAGAGTTCCAAGACCACAGGAGCACACAGTAGTAACCCAGTGTCAGCATCACTTTAGCACTGAACCTGCATCCAACTGCTTCTTACTCAAAGGACAAAAACAAAACGTGTGTAAACACAATGAAAGGAGGATTGTTTATGAGCTACCCCCAAATCAGCAACCATGAACTCTGGCTGATTTTGCTCATCATCCATTAAGGGAAATGGCTATAGGTCATCTCTGTGATTACCTAACACTCAGGAGAAGCAATAAAGCTCAGCTGGAGGTGTCACACTGCAGAAAAAAAGTAAAGCAAGCCCAACTCTTGGTTTTGTTTTTCACTACATTACTTCAGTTAACATAGTGCACTGTTAACATTAACTCCTGGCCATATATTGCTTTATAGATAGACAATCGATAGTGTGACTGAAATATGATTTTGTTAAAACGTCTAGGGGGCTGTATGCATTTAGCTTTCACACTATTTTCAGAAAATGAACATCAATATAAAAATAATGAGCCTCATAAAATAAAGGCTAGTTCATGTGGCTGAGCTGGCTTTTAAGAAAGGGGGCAGAGATTTATACTAAAGGCATCACAAAGGAAACAGCTTAAAACAACATTCAGCATCTCTTTCAACCCCAATCGAAGGACGTTCAAGGCCAGCACAGAAACACAGCTTGCCTTTGCTCACTAGGGCGTGCACTGGGATGGCAGTGCTTGGCAGGAATTCTTGGACATGCCAGCAAGAGGAAACTGCAGCAGGGCCTTTGACATGAATACAAAATCACCTCATATTTGGAGATCATCATCATAAGCCACAGGACTTGTTTTTGTAGTCAAGCTGGTTCTGCTTACAGAAGAACTCGAGATGTTAAGCACAGTCCATCCTGGTGACTGTAGGGTCACTGAAGAGGACAAGGACATTCACGGGAATGTAAGGGTACTAGTGCTGGTGCTGGAAGGGAATGCCCTTCTCCCCCTCAGTGAATCAGAGCCTTGCACACTCCTGTCTTATCATCTGCTGTTTCTGTCCAGGTTTCCTTGGGATGAAAATCTTGGGGGTAAGTACTGAAATGGGAAAAATAGGCAAATTCCATCTCTTTGACAACCAAATGATGAAACATGAAAACTTCACATGCTGCACCTCAAAAATTAGTGTAGTGGGAGTGCCACATGTACGAGACATGTCTGTGCTAAATAGTGCAAGACAGGAGCTATACATCAAAGTCAAGAGGAATTAGGACATGTACATTGAAAATGATGCCCTCCCCTTCCCATCCCCGTATTCAGCAGGATTTTCTAGTACTACATTTTTTTGAACCCTCTGAAACTTTTTGCAGTGCTTCAGAAAGAAATGCTGAAAGAGGAGCCTGTAAAACAGCAGGATGACAGTATCCTGGATCTAAGCCGATGGAGGACAGTTCACTTTCAGATCAGATCCCTTTTAATTCAGTTAAAGCAAGTCTTCCTCACCCCTCCAGCATTTTTACTGAATGTCTTCATTCAGGAGTGAAGGTACCAAATCTCCTCACCAAGCTGTGGACAATCTTCTACTTCCTACTCAGGGAAACTTACAGAGGCTGGGATGTCTCCAAGGAAAAGATGATAAAGTGCAAAGCTCAGATTTGACATTTCCAGGCTATACCTGTAGTGGTCAGTTATCATAGAATCATAGAAGGGCCTGGGTTGAAAAGAACCACAAAGATCATCTGGTTGAAACCCACTTGCCATGGGCAGGGTCTCCAATCAGTAGACCAGGCTGCTCAGAGCCACATCCAGCCTTGCCTTGAATGCTTCCAAGGATGGAGAATCCACAACATCTCTGGGCAACCTGTTCCAGTAATACTGGCAGAACAGCAGGAAGCATCACAAGAAACTCTGCTCAGGATTAGGGCTAAATAAGTATCGGCCCATCAAGGTTCCTCTTACTCTGAAATTTAGGATTAAACATGCACATACATAGGCAACAAGCAAAAAATGCTTTAGATCAGAAGAGCTTGAAGCAAACCGATTCTGTCTCATACATTGCTGAACTTCACCTGAGCTTGGGTTTCTTTTTCCTTTTATGAGTGTGTCTCTAATATGAATTTCTGAAAGCTCTCATTTTGTTTCCAACCCAATAAAACATGAAGTGCTGTTCTGAAACATCGTTCCAAGATACCAACTAGGGATTTGCATAGATGGAACAACTTGCCACCCCAGTCAGACAAGAGGAGATTATTAAAACCCACTTCTTTCTGTAGGTGTTGTACAGTACCAGCTGGCTTCTACTTGCCTCAGGGAAAGTCCTTTCATCTCTCACATGTTGTGTTATGGGTGGATTATGTCATATCAAATCCAATTACCTCACATCATGTCAGTTCTGACATAATGCAACAGAACATACTTGTGAGGTGCAGATCGATGTAGCAGGATGCATCCAAAATGTTTAAAAGATGCAGCACTGCCTGCACCCATGGGCTGGTTTTGAGCACTAAATTATCCTTTGGTAGCTGTCTTATCTTTGTCCTTTGCAAGAGCAAACTCCTGCCTCACTGCCCACGTCTAAGTATTCTTTGCGTAGACTCAGAAATTGTTCTGTGATGATATTTTTCATTTTGATATAAGATGCAGGTAAGTCAGTCTAACACGGACCAGACAAAGTTTCAGGTCAACATTTCAAGACCTCCAAATGATGTGTTATGAGACATGGACAGGACGTGAGTGCAGTACACAAGAGGTTGACCTACATGGCCTGTGGAATGGTCCTGCCTTGAGAATGAAGAGAATCTGGATGGATTTAGGGAAAGGAGAGAAAACATCAGGACTGAGTAATCAAGCATCATCTCCAAATCCATTCAGAGAAGAATTCTTAGCAGCAGAAGTTGCACTCCCACTTCAGAATGGTCAGTTTATTGTACAACACAGACACAGTGGAAACAGCAACGGGTGCTGATGTAGTAACAGAGGGAGGCTGCAGAAAAGTTAGCACAAGCTGAAGCAAGCATAGGAACACAGGCATGCACATCTTCAAAAAGCAACACAAGCAACAGCCCAGAACCTGGCTGAGTACGGGAGGCTGGCCTGACTGTTTAATATTTGTTTACATGTTTCTTTCCTTTTTTTCACTTGTCTCAGAAAGGCAAGCTCTCAGGCAAGGAATTTAATCACTATCCTCTCTTATTTAAGAGTGTGGCTGAGAGCAACTCCTGAGAGGATGACAGGACTGCTATCCTTCCCTGCTGTGAGCAGAGGGAATGGCTTCCCTTTAATCCTCAGTCCTGCTACTCTGTAATGTGTTCTCCAACAGCTGCACAGTGACTGTGAACACGAGGCATTGCAGCTCTCTTCTTGCACCTCTTCCAGCTCAAAACTTGCCTTTTTACCAGATCTGAAGTTAGGCACTCTCTGTGCCCTTTCCCCCCACAAAAATGTGTTAAATGAACAGGACTGTACAGACCTCAGCCTGGTTCCAGTAAGATCTGATTCAACATACATCTTCCACTTTTTCCCTGTTACCTCTGGGAACTGGGTCCAGGGTATATATTCCTTATTCCTTCTAAGCTTCCAGATGTCAATAGGTCCAGGTCCTGGAGCTGTAAAGGATATTTCTGATCTTCATGCTAAGAGCTAAAAGATCAGCTATGGTGAATTTTAGTGGTAGGAGAGCAATGCTCAAGGCAGGAGTGGGCTAGAAAAAGGCATTCACCATTTTGGAATAATCACAGGAAACTTTATCCCCCGTACCCTTGGCATTTTCTTTCAATGGTCTTTAATACACCAGAACTTCTGGCTTTCTTCTGTTTTGTTCCAGGACCAGAGCTGACCTGCTGGCTCAGTCCCATTGCCTTCATCAACAGTTCCCACAGAAGTAAGTCTGAAATTTCTGAAGGCTGCTCTGTTGATATAGAGAGCTGAGAGCAGAGCTCACAGGTGGGACAATCCATGGTTTGCCATGGAGATTCTCCCTCCCAAGCCAGCAAATTTTTCCATGCCTCACATGCCTTACACATCCTATAAATTCCCTGAGGCAGGAGATACAACTTGGTGTGTTTATGTCATATGTAGCACAACATGGCCCCATTTATCCTCATTTATTTTGTAATATGAATATTAAGTAACAATGTTATCATCTTTTACTGATAACAGAACCAGGGTGATGAGGATTTTGGCACAGGATAAGCCATGTGTGCTGAGAGAATTTCATTACATCCCTGATATTTCAATCAATCTACAAATTGCCAGCTGGAGAAATGTGATCATACTGAAAAACTGGATCCTTACCAAAGAGATCAAGTCTCCTTCCTATATCATATATACCTTATAAACTCATGTCCTGTTCCAGCTGTTTTACAACCTCTTGAGAGTGAGCTAAGGCTCCCATTAAGGACTCAGCCCTGTTATCAAACACCATCCTCTAAGTCAATGCTACTGAGTAAAATCTGATTAGACAGAAGAAAAGCCATGCAGTGATGCCACCGTGCAAATGTTGATTACAGTGATACCTCCTATGGGTACAACAAAGGCACCTGAAGTTTCTGTCATATGACATATATCAGGTCCTACATGCCATGAACAGTCATTTTATGAAACTGCACAAGGGGGATCTCCTAAAGAGGAAGAGTAAGCATGGGACTATGCCTGAAAGAATTAAGGCACTTTGTACTGGTTGTACTGGTTATTGACCCTTACAATTATTCTTCAAGATGCCTGTTTGTCCTCACTGTCTGCACAGGGACACGAGGAAACAGCCTGAATGCAGAGGTTCACAAGACTTGACATCCCGTAAGTCGTGTCCTGTGTGCCATACAATGGATTTTTGCAGCTCTGGGGAGCAGGCTGCCAAATCAGAGGCATTTACAGGAGAGGATGATCTGGAAGCAGAGTATGTGAGAGGTTGCTACAGGTTGCAGCTGATCTAGGGATAATAGTGAGAATACAGTAAAATCCAGAAGATATACAGATTTGGCCTGATATCCCAAACTCATCTGACCTTGTTAATCTTCTGGATTTCCACTATCACTTATGATAAAAGGGAGCCATGAATTAGATGGAATAGTTTTACACACCTTTCAGTGGCAAAAGTTACTGTAATTTACGGAGTCTTTTTTGCTAGTTGAACATTGAGCAGCGAGACTATGGGGCTTTGACAGGTTCCATATAACATTAAAGCAAACAGTGAGATAATAGAAATCACATTTAACTGCCAATGAAGAAGAGAAAAGCCCAGCAGTTCTTATCTCAGCTTTATTAGTCCCTGTGCAATGCTGTTGGCTTTTACTGTTGTTGACGCACCAAATATCCAGTTCCATAATTTGTGCTGCATTACTTGTCACACAGAGGGGAACGCGAGAAGAATCTAGGTGCATCTGAAGAGTGAAAATTAAAACTGGTGAGAGAGAACATCACTGCTCAAAAGTTATTCCCTTGCATTAGAGCTGCACTCCTGACCTACCAAGAAAATCCTAGAGCTGCATCACAACACCCTTTCCTGGCAAGAAGTCTCCAAGGTCCTACATTCAACATGCCCTACAAAATATATGAAAAATATATGTGAAAAAGAAACGAAATATCCTCCATAAAGCACTAGATGATCTATCACAGAGTCAGAAGCCATAGGTGAACCACTGAAAGTGTTGTGCTAAACAGTCCTGAGAAATGGGTCTTGTTAGGTTGGGCATAACACCCCACTAACATGCCCTTGGATTCCAGCTGGAACCCAAAGCTGTTGAATGGCCTTGCACATATCAGACCAGGCTGTTCTGGTCAAAGGTAAAAATAAACCAGGAAAACATAGATGGGTAAAAAGGAAGGGGCAAAATGTCTGAAACCACAAGATGACACAGTCTTCTCTCTCTACAGCAACAGTACCACTACAACAACTGGAAAAAATGTTGAGCCCCCACGTAACAGAATCAGTCAAACCCATCAGAGTGATCAGGAGGTTACTGGAATAAAGACAATCCTGCACAGCTAAGACTGGGCTAGCACCTTTCCATAAGGTCCCCTTTAACCACCACAGCACCTGGCTTATTTCAAACAGCAATCTTGCTGATGGTCTCATGAGGTGTCCCAGCTGATAGACTCATTTCCATTTAGATGCCAGAGCAGCAAAACACCTATAAACTTCATAATCTTGATCATCTTCAGCCCAGGGAGCCAGAGACAATTGTGTTTCCATTCAAGCAAGAAAAATACTTGAAATGTCAACATGACTAAAAACACCTAACTCTTTAAAATCCCAGCTGATGGCAGCCGTCATGTTTCAAACATGATCACTCTGTGTTTAAGAGTGAGAGATTGAAAGGTATATTTTTTGATTTAGGAACAACTGGAAGTGCTTAAGCACTGAAACAAGCAGCTTTTAATTTCATACACACAGGAGATGAAACAATAAACAAAGACTGCTAAGGGACGCGATTGAAAGCCCTGGTCATCCCAAGAAGCTCCAATACCTTCCTGTGACAGCAGGGAGTTGGAACTAGATGATGTTTAAGCTCCCCTTCAACCCAAGCCATTCTATGATTCTATGAAATCACTGCATTATATTTTATCAATCTTCTTGTCTGCCTGGCTCTCCCATAACTGTAGATGCCACAACTCAACCAGTTCTGCTAGATTTTGAGACTTGATGCCCCACAGCAGGATCATGGTTAGCGAAGAGTGCAGTGCAAGTCATTATATACATCAGAGTACAGCCCTGGCATGTGATCTTGGGGAGGTTTTCCAAACTGCCAGAGAAATTCTTAGAAGCCCAAAGAGTCAATCTGCACAGCATCTACGTGTATATTTTTGGTACCAAATAAAAGGTCTGATTTGCAATGGGGTAGAGCTGCCTCAGCTCTCATTAGTGTTCAAGGTCTTTGTTGCAGGGGTGCTCAAAGGGCTGATTTCTCTCTCCAAGCTTACAGTATTGGCTGTTTAGTTTTAGAAGTTTGTTTTCAGTAGAGGGGGCTGCATCAACATAAGGCAGCTTTTCCATACCTCAGCATCTCTTTATTCTACCTCTACAGCTGGACCAGAGTGCAACTCATCATTTAGCATTGTGCCTAGGCATTTAGAACAGTTACCTCCAGGTTAGCAGGAGTGTACCAGCTCCATATCGATCCTTTGTCAAATATCGTGCGCATGGATCTGAGGCTGGTTAAGAACCATTTCCTCTAAAAGTCAATATTTATTCATTAACAACCTTTTAGCTGGTTAATTGAAAGTGACAGGATGCACTTTTGCCTAACAGATTGCATTTTACTGAGTAATTTCTAATTTACGGTAAATATGATTGAAAATAAAAGTTCATTTCTGGTATCAGTTTAAAAATGGTTTGTACTTCCAACAATTGTACCATGGGGAACTGCTAGGCACTGATTGACTTTCATGACTGTGTGTGTGTGCATGTTTTCTGAACTGCAGTAACTTAGCTGAGTTTGTCTCTTAATTCTGAGTATCAGAGCAAAGGGACCTTGCGGAGAAGGTGACGGTAAATTGTGTTAAAGACTGATTATTCTGCTGTTTCACCTTCTGGCTCCTTTTTAAGCAAGATTAGATGTTTTTCCCTCTCCCTCTCCCTAGCATTGCATATACGTTTGAAAACCTAAGCACCTAGGGGTTAATATGCTCCAGATAATAGTATAACAAAGATTTAAAAAACAAGTCAGACGCAGAGAACTCTGAACAACACTACTCGCATTGTGGAAACACTTATAAATGGGCACAGAAAGGAATAATAGGTGCAAAGAGGTTTTATTGCCTCAGTAACAAAAGCACTCAGCTTGTTAGCATGCTGAGCTCCTACCTTCCCCTTGGCTCCTCTCACTCTTACAGGTGAAGAGCACGATCCTTTTTGCTTGAAATGTGGATTACGGAGCAGATGAGAGACTGAAGCTTCCCAAACTGTACTCCTGGCTCAGCCAGGGTGTGGAAGCTGCTCTAGAGGGTGACACCATGAAAGTACCCCTATTTTATTGTCGTCCACCAAGACTACACTCAAGTTTGCTCAACAGAGCACATAAATAAATAGGTAAGGAACAGTTTTGAATGTCAAATGGAATATTTCTCATTTATGTATCAAAGAAAAATGAAGTGTCCAGAGCTCTAACTCAGGAACCAAACCCACAGAGGAGACCGGCTCCAGACCTGAGCCTGCTTGCTGCCCAGCCCAATGAGGGGGTAGGCAGGGTGCAGCCCCTCTACCCTAATTTCAATATCCAAAAGTCAGACGTCTGAGACCTGCTCACCCTCAGCCTCTTTTATAGCCAATGGGGAGATAGGAAGTGATCTCATCGTAAAATAAGCGTCTGGGAGAGGTCAGAAGAACTGCCCTCTAGAAAGGGCCATTTTTCTCCACTGAGAAAATGTAAATGGATCCTGCAGTGATTGTTCCACCGAACATAAAAGAAATGTGTAATCACCATGCTTTAAACTTAAGCACCTCTAAACTTCTCTATTGAAAGCATATCTAAAGCAGAGTGAATGACTCCTATTTTTAATTGATCATTTATTCCACTGAAATCCTTTGAAGCGACCATAAATTCCTTAGACAGCAACCCTGTGAGGTTGAGCTGCAGGGGTAGATGCTGTCCCTAGCCGATGGAGGGTGTGGACGTAGCTCTGATTACAGGTAGTTAGCAAAACAGCACTACAAGATTAAACTTTTTACTAAGCTATTCCTCAGAGCCATGATTTTGGATATTCACAGGTATGGATAATAAACTATGTAGATATCCATGCTCAACATTTAAATAATTAGCAGAATTGTTTTGCAGTTTAATTAGTGACTACTTAGTGGATGGCAGGGAGGGTGTAATGCAATTGCCTTAGCCTTAACATACCAACAGAGATTGCTCAGGAATTGCAGTTTGGCTGTTTTGCCCATGCTAAAACTGAAAGCATGGGCAGCATACCAGGGGACCCGAGGGGGTTTGTGCTTGCCCCCTGCTTTCTGGCCAGGCTTGTAGGAGCTCCCTTTCTTCCAAGGGAAAGAACCACAGATGGGAGGTTGTGCTACACAAATCATAGGAGCATTTTCCCCATCCATATCCATACCCATAATGTGGCCGTTAAAATCAGCAGAGTTCCATAACTAGCATTTTCCATAGAACAGTCCTAAAACAAGGTAACATTTATCAACCAGTTTCTTCTGTCTTAATCCAGTTCCTACTAGATTCCAACAGAAGTCTTTGTGACTTTGTGGGCATTTTCTCAATAAGCAAATCTTTAAAATTCAATATAAGATTTTTTGGACCGGTGCTTTATTTCCTAATTAATTTATTTTAAAAAGTATCTTTCTGTTCAAGGTATGCGTTTACCAGTTCATTCAGTCTCTTCCAGCAGTAGAAATGAAAAAAAATCAGTTGTTCTAACTATAACCCACATGCAGCCACAGATATTACTTGCAGTAGAGTTCATTTCATGTTCACCCTTCATCAAAGAGAAATATCCACCGAGGTGCTGTTATCAAAGTGTGCAGGAAAGAGATAGGAGCTCTTTTCTTGGTATTTTGGGGCCTTACAGCCACATTTCTAGGCAGAAGAAGGAGATGAAGTACCAGCATGTCATTCCTTCAGCACAGTTCTCTCAGGACATTCAACAGTGGGCAGGAACTTGTCAGTGGTTTATCCCAAAATTGTCATGGACAATACACAAAAGTGTCCCCTCCAGGCAGCAAGGGACATATGTCAGCTTTGGGGCATGAAAATCAGTGCCTTAGCATTGTGTTCATTGTAGGAAACTTGGACATGGGCTAAGAAATCCTTCCCCCATTCTGGGCATCCCACCCTCTCAATTCAACATAAGACACTAACTGATAAAATACCGGGACAGTAATAGGGATAAATATGTGTGTCCTGTAACTGAGTTATAAGTAGGTTTCCACAACTCTTGCTTCAGTAATGACAAGTCTCATTTCAGCATTGTGCTTCCTGAACAATCCCCCTGAAATCCCCGTAATGCTCACAGTATAAGGTCCTACGTGGACTAATAACCTCATTCAAGGACATTGGTAGCTTAAATATCTCATCTAGTACCTTTTACAGATCAGGAGACAAGAAATACCATCCTTCCAGCATGACACAATGGGGAGGAGTGCATTATGTTAAAACAGCACATTGGACTCAGCGGATAGTAGTATCACTGCCAAGTATCACAGCTCAGCCTGGAGACAGACCACTTTATTTTAAATCTCTCTGGCTACACTTCCTTTGGGATGATGCAATCCTCAAAGCAAATTAACATACATAGGAATCTCCATTGCATTGGAATGTGTCATTAGAAATAACTTTTTTTAATAGTGTTCTACCAGGGCTATGACAGAGTTAGTAAGTCAACTGAATACAGAGATGTTGCTACCCTGCAGAAGCTTCAGCAGTGCCAGAAACTCAGACCCTGTGAACAGTCTTTAGACTCTGTTGTTCTTTAAATGCCCTCAAAGCAAAAGTAGAAAAAGATAGAGCATTGAAAAAAATGTGTTGATTGAAAGCGAATCTGAACGGAAGGTTACTCTTATTTTTCCCCTGCTTACATTTGTCCTGCAGTACATTTTTAGCACAAGAAGGATTTAACTCCATGGCCTTTAAAGAGGTTTGAAGACATTATATTTTTTGTTCCTTGAAATCCTTACCTCTCCTCTATTCCATTGTTACAGAAGAAACCAGAGATGATAATCTGCTTAGGCCTCTGGTGTGGGATTCAGCAGACCAGAGTTCAGGTCTCACTCTTCTACATGTGTTCTGGGTCACCTTTGCAAGTGACTTCTTCTTTAAGGCTGCTTTCAACAGGAGAATCTCTCTGAAGACCTGAGCTTCATCTGATGCCTCAGATGCTCATATCCCAGTGCCATCAAAGAATCATTGAAGCATAGAATGTCTTGAGTTGCAAGGGACCTCAGAGATCATCTAGTTCCAACCCCCTGCTATGGGCAGGGTTACCAACCACTACATCAGACACCAGAGCAGGGTGCCCAGGGCCCCATCCAACCTGGACTTGAACATCTGCTGGGTAGAGTCATCCACAACTTATCTGGGCATCTTGTGCCAGGGTCTCACCAGCTTCAACTTTCTGTGGCCACAATAAGTATAATTACATCACAGTGGGGAAAAAACAATGGGGAAAAAATTATGGCATTCAGTAGAAATCTCAGCCATCAGCTGAGAAGTAACCCAATGGAGATGCTAGTGGCTGATATAGACTTTGAAAGCATCAGCATGAAGAAAAAAGTAGATGTGAGTTTTCAGCTCATGCCTCTGGTTTGTGCCTAATAGACTCTCTCCAGAGTTTCCTTAAACAGGATGAACTACTTCCCAGCAAGCAGACAAAATGGTCTTTTTTCCTCCTGATATTGATTACTCTCTCTAGAGTTAGGAGAGGAGTCACTGTATCCAAAAGAAATTAGATGTAAGTGGGAATGCATTAGCAACAGAGTTATAAGAAATCGGGAAAATCTGTCTGAGAAAACAAGCTGGCTTGTATTTGCACTTAGAAAGGTCATTAAGATTAGGAGTCTTGGGAGAGCTTCATTAAAGTCAGTAGAAAAACATTACAAGTGAGGAAATTAATTTGGGCTGCAAGAAATTAAACATGCATCAAAGTCAGTCAAGAAGGCACCAAATGGGAGATGCAGGCACGATGCGCCCTGGATGCAGGGGTGTAAGAAATCAAGGTCAGGAAGATCCCTATCATGTGGAGTAATGAGGAGCACCCTCACTGCAGATCAGCAGCCAGGGGAACAGATCTTTTCCAAATAGTGTGGACTAGGTGTGCATTGCTAGATTGAACATCAAGGGCCAGGACCAGCTGCTAATCTGATCTGCTAAGATGCAAAGAGAGTTTGTGGAGGGCAAATCTCTCTCCTAGAGCGGGTTGTTTGGAAGCAGAGCTGCAGCAAGTTGGTCACAATATGAGTCTTACAAAGGGCACTGATGAGCACTTACAGTGAAATCTCTGCTGGAGAAGTTCTGGCTGGATATTAGGAAAAAGATATTTTCCAAGAGAGTGATAATGCACTGGCACGGGCTGCCCAGGGAGGTGGTGCACTCACCATACCTCATCACCCTGCAGGTGTTCAAGAACTGTGGAGATGTGGCACTGAGGAACATGATCAGTGGGAATGGTGGGATGGGTTGGGCTTGGGCTTGGTGGTCTCAGTGGTCTTTTCCAACCTTAATGATTTTCTGATTCTGTGACACTCCACAACCCACAGAAGAGTCTTAAGTAAAATTCTTGCACATCCAAGTCAAATGTCTTACATATATTATTGCTTAGTTAACAGCAGTTGGTATCCATATATCTTTTCCTTTTTTTCTAGCATCGGTAGCTTGAGAAACTCCCCCTTCCAAAGATTCACTGATGGGTATCTGTTCTGGGAATAGCTTGCTTTTGTGTTTTCTGAGTGGAAATTTCTTTCGAAGATTCCCACTCATAACAAAAATGGAGAAATGGAGAAGAATCTGCAATTTTATTGTGTAGATCCACTGTGTGCCTTCAAAGAGAACCCATGAAGAGGTATCCTTCTCCTGAGTTTTCACTGCACAAAGTGATCCAGGACTGAAACCTTGGATCAGTGCCCCACTGTACATTATTAAGGTCCCATTTCAGCTGGATTTCAGCTTTCCTGCCTAAGCCTGTGGCAGCTTCATTGTCCTTAGTGGAACTTAAAGCAGTGAAATATAAGAATAGAAAATGACCTGTTCCCGAGTCTTTGATTTACTCCTGACCATTTCCTTATGGGACTATCAGTTATAAATAGAATTTTCCTACCACAAAATAACAAAAAGGCCTCTTCTCCCTAAGCAGGGGAGGAGAAGACCTCCTGCTCACCCTAGGGCAGGAGCAGGGTGGCATAGGGTGACTGACACCAGTCAAGCTGTGCGTCATGGCCCTATGATGCTCTTACAAAAGGCACAGGTCCCTTCTTTTTGCCTTTGTGATTTCTAGCACTACCTAAAATGAGCTTGACACCAAAGAGGCGTGAGACAGCACGTCAGAGTGGAATCTAATTTAGAACAATTGGGGTCTGTTTTCTGCATATTCAGAAAAATAAAATAAAATAAAATAAAATAAATGAAGAAGAGGGGTTGATCTCAGCTTGTTAGAGTTTATAATTACTATAAATCACCTGCACCCATTGCAGTACAGGGAAAGCACTGGCATCTCACAGCCCCCTCCACCGCTCACTGGGATCACATAGCTGTGCCACCCTGCATTTCCAGATCCACATATACAGAAATGAAAAGTGGCACAACATGGTGAAGGTTTCCACATGCATCTCAGACTTGATGGCTTCTTCTAAAGAGATGCCAGCACTCCGCGTGGGCAACTCAGTTACTTTTTCAGATGCTTTTTGTACATCTTCACCACCCATACACATGGAAAATGACGCCTGTAGCATGCAGTTAGGAAAAGCACTAAAATCCCTTCCTTTCAGAGGATCTACAAGGGGCAGGAGGCTCTGCCCTCTTCTTTGTAGGACATCCAGAAATTCAAGCTGTACAGTGCTGGGGGGAGCGTTTTCTTACATGGTTCCTCCTTGCAAAGGTGCTGCAATGCTACAGTGTGATAAGGGAGATGAAAACAGAGGTACCTTTGTTTAAAAAAGGGAACAAACAAGGAAAAATGTTTTCAAAAGTAAATACTGTCGTGAAAGAGGAACATAATTAATGACCCTTTATGTGGCACTGAATATGGAGAGTAAAGGAGGACCCTGTGATCTCCAGACTTTTGTGTTTATTTCTCTATTTTGCTCTTGCTGTGGGACAAGGGTTGTGATTCCCAAGAAGCAGGCTCTCTCACAATAGCAGGTAATTAGTCAAGGGGCCCGAAGGGATCGAATCTTGTCAAGGGAAACTCATTTATGCAGTCAGGTGATTATGCCACATGGTTGCAGCCGAACACCACAGTGGACTATTGAGACACAACAGCACGCTTGTCACATGCCCTCCGTGTCACTGGGAAATTGCTGTTTTCAGACATCCCACTAGGCATCAGAAAGTGCAGCAAATGAGTTTGGGTACCCAAACTGGGATAAAGGTGGATGGGATGGGGAGACTCTGCCCACCCGCTGCAGACCCTTCCTGGGAGGGGGACCGGGCTCATGCTCTGATGCTCCCTGTGATGCTTCTCAGTGCAGTCACCGTAACACATCTTGCCTTAAGAGCCGTTTCCCAGGGAGGATAGCTGTTTATAAATATTACCTATAAATAAACCTCTCCCTACCTAACATGAGCTACCCAAGTGCTATAATTAGGGCTATGATGAATCCACATTGTTTACAGATGCACTGGACAGCGAATATCAGGTCTTAAATTTCTGAGGTTGCCAAATGTGAGCATGGCAGATCAGACACCCTGTGCCACTTGTTGAAAATACATGCCTTAAGTACGTTACCCTGGCTGTAATATCTATCCCCCAAGCTGCTATTATAACTAACATGAGTTTCTCAGATAGCTGAGCAGGAGACAGAGATCTTCAGGGAGGCAAGAATGCCATGGGAGAGGCAGGATTAGGAGCATGCTTTATTCAGACAATTATTTTCAAAGCCTGTGATGTTTAGCCCTTTATTATCTTCCCAAGAGTAGCACAGTTTCCTCCTGCTCCTAGACGGTGGGGTACAACCATCTGCTTTTGCAGCATGATTCCCTGTATGTGGAAATAAATTCTTTGGAAGTGGAAGGATATTCTGCAGTTCACAGTTGCAGATATAGCATTCATTATCCCATGATATTTCACCAGTGCACACCAGGTGGTCCATCTCCACCACCTGTATCCAAGTCAACCCAGCACTGGTTGACCCAAGCTCCGTTCTGGAAGGCTCTGGCAGTGGGAGAGCAAGGTCCCCAAGCCCCATCCATGTAGGTTGGATGAAGGCAACCCCAGGCTGCTCCCAAAGAACCATGGAGGTGTTGGACTCAAGCTACCAACTGCACGTGGCAAAGAGCAAAGCCAGAAGAGTCAGGAGTATTGGAACGTCTCGCAGCTGTCCACAGGTCCAAGCATCATTTCACCATGCAACACCAGCCTCGAACTTTGCCCTGGGGCAGAAATCAGGGTGGTTTTGCATATTTTCTAGCATCCGTTCTGAGCTTTTACCTGCTGATATCAGGAGCCAAAGCTGCAGCATTGAATGGGGAGTGAGAATTCGTGATGCAGGCACCTTCCCACCGTGTGCGAAGGAGACATTCCTCCGAGGTAATTTAAAACTAAAGTCTGATTTATTCATTGCTTTGGGAACCATCCCAATTAAAACGGTCTATCTGAAGCTAAGCCTTGAGCTTAAAGCCTTTCCATGTGGGGCCTTAGCATGAGCTATTCCTTGCAAACACAGGTCCCTGTGAAACATTTCTGGCCAGGGAAAAGTACTGCTAATACAGTCATAAAGATGGTGAAAGCCAGGGTTGAACTTGCCTGTGCCTTTGTGTCTGCAAAACATCTAACTGCATGCATAAGCACCTTGTTTGCGCAGGCAAATATGGATTTAGCATGCACAGCCTGGCTCTGTGAAGTAATTTTACAGTCAGTATGTACGTGCCAACCCCTGAAAATTTGTCCTCAAACATCCTTTGGATTCCAGAGTTTATCCATTCAGGAGTCACAGCAACTTCAGCATTCGCACTTGTCATGAAGAGCCTTCCTGGTAGAAATTAGGCAGGGTAAATCTTGTCCTTTCCTTTTCATTTGGCTGGGCTTGGGAAACCTTAGAACTGGAAATGCTGGGTCATCCAGGAGCTCTGCATGACCCTCGGGCACTGGGATAAAACACTGCTTTCACACACAGGCAGACCTAGCAGCTTTTGGGAGCTCAGCTAAAGTCAAACTCACCAGCCTGGGGCTCTGCGGCCAGACTGAGGTATGCAGGTATTCAGCAAGACATGCAGAAACATAGGAGACTGTGAGCCACAGGGAACAGCAGGTCAGGATGAGGGCATGGGGAAGGCTTTCTCCATCACTCATTTTTAATACCCCTTGTCATGCATAAGCATCCCCTCACTGCTGTGTTAAGTCCCCAGAGGCCAAGAGAGGTCAGGGCAGCAGGTATTTTAGGTAAATCTATGGCATGTTTTCTTGAATCATCTGTCCTTTATAATTTCCCTGCTCCTTCCCATAACCTTCCTCTCTCTGTCACCATCCTCTGTACCATGGGACTCACCAGAAATGCTGTAGGATGCATTTCTTCACCTCTCTCCCTACTTTCCCAACTGCCTTAAAGATTCAGAGACAAGAACTCCAAATGCAGCTCAAGCCAGCCTTACATCAACACTGCCAAGCCAAAGGAGGCTGTTGAGTAACCAAAGCCCAGCCCTGGGAGCCATTGTTTCAACCACCAACATCTGTGCAAGGAGCCAGTGGTCTTCAACACAAAGGTCACAAGAATATATTCTTCTATGATGAAAAAATATAAAAATAAAAAATAATTAAAAAAAAAAACTGAGAAAAAAAAGAGCTTAGCTTGGATGGACATTGATGACTGGTTATTGACACTAAGACTGGTGTTGAGATTCTCAAACTCTGGGTATCTAGCTAAAGGGTTGGTAATGGTCTCATCTGAATAGATACTATCTGTCCAGTCAGTGCTAACATGAAGTCAAATTCAATAATGCTGATCTCTTCAGCATGACAGAAGTTTACCTTGGGCAGAGTACGAAGCAGCAAAAAATAAAACACCCAGGATACGAATCTGACCAGAAATCTGAATGATTTCACCCAGATAACAGGGCATGCAGCTTCAGACCTGGCATGACTTCAGATCTGATCTGGAGACCGTGGTCATCCAAAGGGGCAGTCAGGAAGCCCAGAGAAGTCCTTCACTCCACTGAAGTCAGTGGCACATCTGCCATCATTGTTACTGAAGGCATGATTTCACCCTGCTTCTCCTGAGGGTTATTCAGTTATTCAACAAATTATTCAAGTGCAGACATTCAAAATACCCCCAAAAAAGATTTATGTTCTCAGATGCTGGAGTCAATGCACTCCAGTCTTGAGGCATCTGGAGATAGATTGGTGTCCAAAAAAGAGCCAGACACCTCTCCCGGGACAGGGCTTCTAACATCCCATCCTAAACTTCACACTGCCCCAAAATCACTGCCCTCTGTGGGCCACATTTTCCATAACTCATCTTGGATCAACCATCCAATTTGCAGCAAATGATCCAGTCTGGAAGAAGCCAGCACATTTTTCTCCTTCTCTTGAAGATCATACAGCCCGTGTTCAAACTGCGGCTGGTGGGAGTTTTTGTGTTTAAAAATACATGTCCCCATCCTCTCTCGTGTACATGCATGGCTTGCGCATGACGATCATTTATTAAAACTCCTCACTCGGAGGCGAGCGGCTGCTGCAGACAAATCACCACAGGAGAACTGTGATGGAGGAGGTGAGTGCGTACCCACACTGTTATTGGAGGGGCTTTGCCAAGCTGTGCATGGCAGGTGGGTTTTCTCTCCTTCCTGGGCCCTCATTTCTTGGAGCTACCATGGGAGAAACCTCACCGGGCTCCATCACGGCCCTAATATTCTTTCTTCCACTTGCCCTCTTGTTTGCCTGTATTATTCTGCCTCTTAGTTAATGAAAGGTTCTGATGCTGTTAAACCCTGAACACAGTCAGTACTACTGACTACAGTGATATATTTTTATTATTTCTTTTGTACAGCACTTCATTACAGGGGTTCATATTATACCAGGAATCTGTTTTAAACACGCTCTGGGGTCTCTTCTTCCTATTCACTGCATCCCATTAATGCATCCTGAAAGGGATTCTCACATACACACACTTTCTGCGGTTGCTATTTTCTGCCCTTTCTTTCCTTCACCAATCTGCATCTCTCCATCCTGCCGGGGGATTAGAGCCATTGTTGCTATTTAAAACAGTTTCTCTTTGGTCTGTGCTCTGAAGGTTGGACGCTGGCCCATCGCTTTCCCACCTGCTTGGATGGTCTCTGCTTGGGACTGAAATCCCTCATTATGTCCTTCACTTCAATGACGCAGTTCTGCCAGGGAATCGGGGCCGTGCACAATGGGCAACCCGTGTGCTCCTGCCTCTGCAAGTGTCGAATCAGGGCAGCCTTTGAAGTGATCCAGTTGGCCCTCTGAAACTGAGTCTCTGTCTCTACCATTGTACAGAGAGTGGGCTTGAGTGCTGCTCTGTCCTACAGCATCAGTCCTGAAGCACACAGGTACAAGCAGTTGTAACTCCATCACATGAGCCACCTCTCCACTGCCAGCTGTGCTCAGCTTGGTGCAAACTCAGGGATGGGGTAAGAAAAGAGCAAACGAGAAAAAATTAATCATAGAATTGTAGAATTGTTTGAGTTGGAAGGGACCCTCAAAGGCCACCTAGGCCAACTTCCCTGCAATGAGCAGGAACACCAACAGCTCAATCAGAACCCCATCCAGCACGACCTTGAATGTCACCAAGGAAGAAGTATCCACCACATCTTTGAGCAACCTGTGCCAGTGCTTCACCACTCTTAATAAGCCTTCACTTATCAATATGTATCCTTCATATACGTACACACGTGTATGAGTGTACATATTTGTGTATATCTAACATACATCTTATGTTTGTGGAGGAAGCCAGCCTCTGTGCCAGTTCAGAAGGGCAGCCTCCACTGGCTGCAGCTCCTTCCCCACTCAGCTGCCTCCAACCTGCACACAGAGCAGATGCAAATACTGGCTGCCTCATCTTTATGCCACCTGAACATTAAGATGACAAGGCAATCTCTGTCTGCAAGACTAAAGCAGCTTTCCATCCTCTTAGTGCTGCTGGAGCAATTTAAGAGACAGATCTAGGTGCTTGAGTCCAGCCCATTATGCTCAGCGGAGCTGCATCCATTTGCAGCCGTGCTACATTCGACTCCTGTGAAATGCCTTGACACGGGGAACAAATGAGTTTCTATAGGTCTTGGAGTTGTACGCAAATGCACAATGATCTCAGATCCATCTGCTCCCCAAGGCCTGAAAGTAAAATCTGCTCCCAATCTTATGTTTTATGCTTATTGCTGTCATGCTGTTTATACACCCGAATGCTGCACATTCTCGTTTTGTTTAACATAAACAACAACTATGCACCGTCTGCTGAAACTTTGTCAACTGCCTTTTCCTTCTGTCTGGATAATGAAAAGACACAATCTAGCAAATGCATCTTATTCTAACTGTTTGCTTCCAGACATAATACATCAAGCCCGAACATAAGAGGCGAGGGGAAAAAAATTAGATGGATTCGGTTCTGGTAGATGTAACGCGGCTCAGCTTCATGTAATTCAGTAGAAAACACTAAGTGAGCATCAGCCAACAACTGAAACCCGTGCTGCATCCTTTTTATACCATCCCAGATGCTGCTGATGTGCCAAGCCAGGGTGGTCCACTCTTGGGCTTATGCCTCACAAACAGCCATTGTATTCATGGGGACAACGTTCACTTTTAAGATGCTAAAGCAAGACCTATGCATAGGACAGCCTTCCCCCCTCCGCAGTGTTGAACTTTACAGCTGTGAGCTGCATGACTTCATCCACTATAGAAATATAGGGCATTATGAACCTTTTTGGCACTGGATGCTTGAAGATGTGAATGCACACAGCTGTCGTGCCCCATGATACATCCACTGCAGTGGCCAACACCTTTAGGGAAGGAGAAGCTATTGTTCTTCATGAGGTCTCCATTACAACCAAGTGGGCCATGCATTCTGCTCCTCCTAATTAGGCTTAGCTGTGGCAATTCCCCTCTGAAAGTGAATTTTCTTCTAAACGAATGCTCTTACAAGCACGGCCAGGATTTGAGAAGTGATGTGCAGGAAAGAAACTATCTGGCTGTCATTTTCTCCTGGACACCAGAAATGCAAGAATGTCAGTTCTGTCCAAAGAAAATGTCATTGCTGTTCCCTCAACAAAATGACATCGAGTTCCTCAGCTGAGGCTGCAGAATTCATATGGAGAACAACAGAAAATACAGAAAAGGAGAGAAAGGAGGAGAGACATTGATAAACTGACTCTGAAGTCACTATGTGCATTACAGTTATAAAACACATGTATCAGCTTCGCTTCTGCTGTGTTAACTGTGCCACATTTTGGTGGGGGGGGAAGGAGGGGGGGGGGGGG
>VXAB01005529.1:83086-93718 GCA_013399175.1 Odontophorus gujanensis
GGGGGGGGTATCCGCTTGAAAGATCAGCAAAGCCCCATCCAAGAATACAAGAATACAGAGCCTGACAATTTTTAGTTAGGTTTTTTTTTCCCTCTTTCACAGCTTAAATATCAGTGCAGTTGCAACAAAAGCAGTTGCCTAGAATGATTTCTAACCTGAATTCACGAAAGAAGATGAGTTTATGCATACTCTCTTCTTTCCTGCAGGACTCCCACTGAAGCTGCCCTCTGCTACCAACTACTATCCCTTAGGTCTTGGGTTCCCCTTGCTCAAGTCAACCAATCCCACTATGCTATATTTGCAAGTACCAGCACTCCTCACCCAAAATTCAGAGCATCCCTGTGATATTCACCTAAAGGATGTAGAGATGCTCCCCAGGAATTGAATGTGAACAAAATGCACATCTCCACTGAGGCAGTGTAAGAGCAAACTCTGTGCCTCACTGCAGCATCCCCAGTACCAGAGCTGTGCAGGGATGTGGCCTTCCAGTGCAGAACACAAACTGCTGTCTTTGGCTTACAAAAACCTTCAGGCAGATTGCAGCAGAATTTACAACATCCTCATTGGGTGGAAAATAAACAGGAATGGGCTTTCACAATGTTTTGCAAATACAGAAACCCTAAGGAGTATTGAGGAAAAGCCAGAGCATGAAGAGACATGGTAATAGTAGTTACTGTTGCTGATAACTACTAAATAATTGGTTAAAAAATAAAGCATTACGCATAGTCCTAGTCTGAGCTGTTTGATCATTCCATTTCTATTTTAGAATAAAGAAAAGCTTGTTTTGCTATTGCAGTTTCTGAAGCAATCCAAGACATATGCAGGGATGCCACACACAGAAAATAAAACACACACACACATCCACCACCAGAGACAGCGCGACATTTTCGAAACCTAAAATAAAAAAAAGAGAGAGAGAACCGTGAGTTTATCCTGAATGTGGGCGAGTTCTCATTTCACTGAGACAACTTTCTGGTGAAGATGGCTAAATAACCAGCTGGGAAATGAAAGCCACTGGAAATTAGCTCCCTGGAGTATTTCTGGGGCCTAGGGTTTTACATAAAGCACTATCCAAACCCAGGGGGTTGGAACTGGGTGGACTTTGAGATCACCTCCAACCCAAGGCATTCTGTGATTCATCTGTGCTGTTCACTGCCCAGGTGCAGCTCTGCAGGACACAGGTTTGACACTGGGTTGGACATCTCAAAGCAAGAGCAGCAAAAGTAATAACAACAAGGAGCAGCTCAGAGGGGATTTAAGTCCCATTGCTGGAAAGGATGTGGGGAGATGTTGACAAAATAAGGATTTTGTGGGAAACTTTCTCTCTGAGTAAACTATTCCAGAACAGTAAAGCTTTTATCACGTGCCTTATAGCAGAGAGGAGCAGCAAGGTCGCAGGATGGGTATTAGGCTGACTTCATCTTCAGCTGGAAATCCAGGTTTCTGCCTTCTGCAAGAAAAGCGTATCATTTCAAAAGAGAAATTTTCTTAAATGAGAAATGGAGCTGGAAACCAGGACTCTGGCTCTCACTTCTTCCCTTCTGTTTCCAGGTCGAATAGTTGATCCTTATTTGGGTTAAACCCGTTCCTTCTGGGGCCACCAGGGAAGCTCAGCAGCCACTGGAGCACAGCTTTGGCTCAGGGCAGGTTGCTGGGAGGTGTCCTGCTGGCATCGTCACCGCAGGTGTTGAGCACGCACGTTCCCGTGCTCTGTGTCACCAGCTCTAAATTAGGAAACTATGAGGTCAGTTCCTGAGAAGGCTGAAAACAAAGCAGCAGCAGCAGAGTTGATGTTATCACAAAAGCTCTTGTTGAGGGCTGTGTTTGCTGGCAGGAACACGGTTGTGTTGCTCATGTCTGGAAGTGTCAGGAATGACAACATTTCTGTAACAAAAAAGCCAACCTGAGCCAATGTGCAGAAGAGAGGAGCTGTAGGTCACAGTCTGGCTGTGATCCACCTGCAGAGGACCTCAGCTCAGCTCCAGAACCCACAGAGCTGCAATATCAGGTCCCCCAAAGACAAAATAAAAATATCTGGGGGACTGATGCCCTGAGACAAAGCAGATGTGAGATGCAGAAGCCCAGTTCATCCTTGCCCTGGTTTTGGTGCGGAGCAAGATGAGCAGGTGAGTGCGGAGGAAGGGTGGGAACACATCACAGGAGCCCTGCTGGAGTGAGCAGGGTGTGCTAGCTGGGGTGAGGCCATCGCTGAAAACTCCCCTGTGCTTGTGGCATTTTGTCACCATGAATATTTAATTAGGCCAAAGCGTGCCTGGCAGTTTGCAGACCCTTTCTCCGTGCCAGGGGGCTGCCTGAAGCCTCCATCAGGACGGAGGCATTGTGTAAATGAAACCACCACCCCAGCCCACCGTTTCCCCTGCAGGTTCCCCCTGCCTCCTGTACCAGTTAAACCCTTGCCCACTCACCTGACTGCTTTACCAATGGCATTGCGACAAGCACCGAGTGGCTGAAACAGGAGGTTTGTATGCCTGAGCATTGCAGGGACACAGAAATCCCTGTTTTTTGGCTGAAGAAAAGGGTGGAAGTGCCCATTTCAGGTGATCAAACAGCAGTGTTTCCAGCAGCCATAAACCCAAAGGCAGCTCTGCCTCCAGGACATTAGTGCCAGTTTTTCACATCCATCAGCAGGATCCGCCCTTTTCAAATCAAGATCTTGAGGCATTCATTGTTCTGCTGCCATCCTAAGTTGCACACAGCCCTGCACCTCCCAGAGCAAATCTGGCTCTGGGGTGAGAAAACAGGACTGCAGCCAGAAAAGCCAGCACCAGGTAGGCTGAACCCTGTGCCCAAGGACAACCAGCCTGAATGAATCACAGAATCCTAGAATCATAAAGGTTGGAAAAGACCTTTGAGGGCTTCTATTCTGACTGCCAACCCATCTCACCATGCCCACTGAGCACGTCCCTCAGTGCCACATCTCCACAGTTCTTGAACACCTCCAGGGATGGTGATTCCTCCATCTCCCTGGGCAGCCCATTCCAATACATGCTGCCCAGGCTTTCTCAGGAATTCACCCATAGCAAATCCTTCTCTGGTATTAGAGATGAAGGGAAGCATCTTCCTCAGTGAAACAAATATATTAAAAAATAGCCTTGATCTCTTTCTCTTGGGCTCACATCTTTCCCATGAGCACATAAACCTCAATCATCCTGACATTTTCATTGATTCCAATGAAAGGACAAATTAAAAGCTGGTCATTAATTCACAGGCTCCCTCTGCCCTTCTCCCACATAAGAACATTGGTTTATTTATGTCAAGTATTCACTTGGTGCTCTGCCACCAGCTGTGCCATTATGCCCCAGAAATTTAAGAAAACTCTGAATTATGAGGGCTTATCTGGACTACAACAGACCCTTGCCCACTGGAGGTGTCCCTTTAACCACCCCTCCCATAACCAGCCTTAGGATCCTATTATTCCAGCTTGCCTGCCATAACCCACTGAATTTAATTTATTTTTCAGAGGACTAGCCATTATTTTGCATCCACCCTGTGTAAATCAGCTTCCACGTGCCACCTGAAATCTGGGAAGAAAACCAGGCTGTATCAAATGCTGACATACATCCACATGGGATGGCAAGGGATGTGAGGGGTGGCTGACGGCCCTGGGTTTGTTGGGCACTGAGCAAAGCAAGCTGAGGGGAGGGCTCGTGGCCGTACAGCACCTCACAGGGAGTAGAGGGACAGCGTGGAGCTCTGCTCTTTGGGGACAGCGAGCTTGGGTTTTCCAAGCAGAAAACAGTGTGTGTTGAACACCCCAGAGCTACAGCAGGAGGAGGTCAAATAACTTAGACAAAGTCACAGAGGAAGTCAGAAGAGAAGCAAAGAGAGGCCATGGTCCATCTGAGGCCTCCCAGCCCTGTGCATTAACCACAGTCATCCTTCTCCTTACATCTCATTTTATCCTCCTAACGCTGAAAGCTGTTTAGTGTCTCTTTTTCTTTTCTTCCTTTTCTTTTTCCTTTTTTTTTTTTTTTTCTGTTCAAGTATTTTACTAGCTGCACTGAAAAAAAAGGCTACAAACAGTGGGGGAGAATCTCTCATGGCCAGAATACAATGAAGCGCATAAGTGCGAGGGATTGCTCTTTACAATGCTTGAATCAAAGATAAACATGAAAAGAGCCACATCCTTAGAGCATAAAACAGAGGAAGGCACCGTTCCCGAGGGGAGCAGTAATGCCTTTAACAAATAAACCACCAAAAAGGTCATAGCAATGTGGGGAAGGATATTTTTTCATCCTGCAACTTACCTGAATTTCAAATCCTGGCAATTTGCTAGCAAACAGCTCTGGAGAACAACACTGAGATGTGGGATGTGCTGCATACAAAACCAAGAACCCTGAAGTGCTCTGTGGTCTTTCATTGAGGAAACTTCACAGTATCCCCACTACTGGCTGGAAAGATTTTATCTTAAATGTGACATCAGGCCTACATGGGGCTGATAGAACAGTCCTGGGCAGTCAGGAATATGGCTGCTCCATGAACTCCTCCTGAGTTGTAGACCATCTTATCCCAGGGAAGAGGAAAAACTCATTCTCAAAACTAGGGGCTGACTTGGATGCCTCCTGAGTACCTCTGAAGGGCAGACAGGAGCAGCATTTCTGTTTGTTTTAGGAAATAGAGCACTTAAAATATTCAAGATCCCTAAATCAGCAGTGTAGCAATCACCTCCAGCCCTCAGATTGGGGTCAAGGTACTCCCCAGGAGCTCAGCTCTACAAAGGCACTGGTGACTGCTGCCAGAGCTGTGAGAGGCTGAGGTCTTTGCTTCACTTCAGTTTTCCATCTAGGTTATCCAAACTGGCATGAGTGAAAAGACAAGCAAGCTTGAAATATCTATCACAGCGCATCTTCAGAACGAACCATTTCCTCTTCTCTCCTCCTCCAAGGAAGAAATAGAACTTTTCAGGCAACTCAGATAAGCACATGCATCCTCCCCAAATTCAGGAGCATGTCTTTGGTCATGGGAGAAAAAGAAAAAAAAACAGTGTCATAGGGGTTAAACCCTACGGGAGACGGAGGGGCACCATATGAAAACATCAGAGCACGTTTGAAGCCTACCACGTTTGTCTTGTCAGCCACCAGAGTGAACTGTTTCAATGTCCAGGGGAGATGGAGGGCTGCTGAATATGTATCACACCGTGAGGAGAGCTGCCCATCACCAGTGGTCCCATAGAAACAGTGTCAGGGGCTCTGCCACTCTCTGCTGTAGATATCAAATTATTCTACGCTTACACCACATGTGCAGTTCTGCATCTGCCCTTCAGCATGGTTTATGCCCGTGGACTCTGTTGCTGCTATCCGTAATTTTATTCAACAAATGATGAAAATACACAGGAATCAGATGGGAAGGGAGGGACAGCTGCCACGATGGACGCTGAGACATGCTGAGCCACTGCAGGCGACGCTGTTGGTGGGAAGGAGGATGTTCTTTCGAGGGAAAAAAAAAAAAAAGATGAGAGAGGAAGCAATCATGAGAAATAAAAGGAGAATGTAGAAAAGGAAGCAGAGATCAACTCCTTTTACTGGTATTCCCCAAGCACCTGGAGGCAACTGAAAAGCCAGGGGGAAGAGGGTGGTGTTGTCTTTCAGTGACTAATCCTTTGAGGGAGAAAATCAAATTGATGTATTTCCCAGAGAGAATAGGAGCCCATCACCAGCAGCAGAGGAATTCACTTGTAGGAGGTCTAAGTGAAGAAAATGCTTTTATATTTTACTCAATCTGAAGACTCGTTTTTTTTCCAGAAAAAGGGGGGAGATCCCATTGTTAAGTTACATCACTGCTCTCCCCGAGTCTCATGAAAATCTTCTGCTGACATTCACAAGGGTGGGAATGGGTCATGTGAGGTATGGCCTGGCCCAGGAGAGCTTCCCTTGCTGAGCAACACCCAGACAGGGTCGAGCTCCCCATAGGACCCTTGCGCTCCAAGTTTCAGAGATGGCTCAGCTTGCATAGTTTTCTTTTCTGGGGCAATCTGATGCCTTTTGATGCATATGGGACTTTTCTTGTCTTGCAACTGAGCTGGAGGAGCCTTCACTCTTTAATGCATTCCTGGCCACTTTGGCACTTCTTTCTCAGAGCTCCATCGTTGTGTTTGCTATGATTTACTGTTGATGTTTCCTCTGATATGTTATGGTCGATGTGAATAAAACTCAGGTTTCACCAAGGCGTGTAACACAGCTACTTCAGACAAGGAGAAGAAAACACCTATATGTTTTCCCCTGCCTCAAACTCCAGCTTTTAAAATACAAGACTGACAGGATAAGGTCACCATTAGCAGTCTATAGCACACCTGAAAAACAGCTCAGTTTCCACCTGGTGCCAGTGGAAAGCTGCTTCTGAACCCCTCTCTTTCAGCACAGATGAGCAACACAGCGAAGCTGAACCTGAGCCAAATTATGGTCTAAAGGCCCAGGTCCAACACGTGTTCAGGCGTGGATAAAGAGTGTGTTGGTTTCACAGTGGACTGATACAAGCCTGTGGAAATGGCTGCAGAAATGTTCTCAGCCAGGCCACCAGACTGCTTGTCCCTTCTACCATGCTTGTTTTCACCCTCAAGAGAGGTAGAAAGAATCAGTCAGAATCACAGAATGGCTTGGGTTAGAAGGCTCCTTAAAGATCATCTAATTCTAATTCCCATGGTTGGCCAAACACTAGACAAAAAAAAATAAAAATAAGCCACAGTCTAACTATATTCTGTATGTACAGTCATCTATTCCAACCATCAACCCGTCCCCACCATGCCCACTAATCGTGTCCCTCAGTGCCACATCTCCACAGTTCTTGAACACCTCCAGGGACGATGACTCCATCACCTCCCTGGGCAGCCTGTGCCTGTGCATGACCACTCTTTTGCAGAAGTTTTTCCTCAATAACCCATCTGAACATCCCCACGCATAACTTGAGGCCACCCCCCTTCCCACATCTCCACAGTTCTTGAACACCTCCAGGGACGATGACTCCATCACCTCCCTGGGCAGCCTGTGCCTGTGCATGACCACTCTTTTGCAGAAGTTTTTCCTCAATAACCCATCTGAACATCCCCACGCATAACTTGAGGCCACCCCCCTTCCCACATCTCCACAGTTCTTGAACACCTCCAGGGACGATGACTCCATCACCTCCCTGGGCAGCCTGTGCCTGTGCATGACCACTCTTTTGCAGAAGTTTTTCCTCAATAACCCATCTGAACATCCCCACGCATAACTTGAGGCCACCCCCCTTCCCACATCTCCACAGTTCTTGAACACCTCCAGGGACGATGACTCCATCACCTCCCTGGGCAGCCTGTGCCTGTGCATGACCACTCTTTTGCAGAAGTTTTTCCTCAATAACCCATCTGAACATCCCCACGCATAACTTGAGGCCACCCCCCTTCCCACATCTCCACAGTTCTTGAACACCTCCAGGGACGATGACTCCATCACCTCCCTGGGCAGCCTGTGCCTGTGCATGACCACTCTTTTGCAGAAGTTTTTCCTCAATAACCCATCTGAACATCCCCACGCATAACTTGAGGCCACCCCCCTTCCCACATCTCCACAGTTCTTGAACACCTCCAGGGACGATGACTCCATCACCTCCCTGGGCAGCCTGTGCCTGTGCATGACCACTCTTTTGCAGAAGTTTTTCCTCAATAACCCATCTGAACATCCCCACGCATAACTTGAGGCCACCCCCCTTCCCACATCTCCACAGTTCTTGAACACCTCCAGGGACGATGACTCCATCACCTCCCTGGGCAGCCTGTGCCTGTGCATGACCACTCTTTTGCAGAAGTTTTTCCTCAATAACCCATCTGAACATCCCCACGCATAACTTGAGGCCACCCCCCTTCCCACATCTCCACAGTTCTTGAACACCTCCAGGGACGATGACTCCATCACCTCCCTGGGCAGCCTGTGCCTGTGCATGACCACTCTTTTGCAGAAGTTTTTCCTCAATAACCCATCTGAACATCCCCACGCATAACTTGAGGCCACCCCCCTTCCCACATCTCCACAGTTCTTGAACACCTCCAGGGACGATGACTCCATCACCTCCCTGGGCAGCCTGTGCCTGTGCATGACCACTCTTTTGCAGAAGTTTTTCCTCAATAACCCATCTGAACATCCCCACGCATAACTTGAGGCCACCCCCCTTCCCACATCTCCACAGTTCTTGAACACCTCCAGGGACGATGACTCCATCACCTCCCTGGGCAGCCTGTGCCTGTGCATGACCACTCTTTTGCAGAAGTTTTTCCTCAATAACCCATCTGAACATCCCCACGCATAACTTGAGGCCACCCCCCTTCCCACATCTCCACAGTTCTTGAACACCTCCAGGGACGATGACTCCATCACCTCCCTGGGCAGCCTGTGCCTGTGCATGACCACTCTTTTGCAGAAGTTTTTCCTCAATAACCCATCTGAACATCCCCACGCATAACTTGAGGCCACCCCCCTTCCCACATCTCCACAGTTCTTGAACACCTCCAGGGACGATGACTCCATCACCTCCCTGGGCAGCCTGTGCCTGTGCATGACCACTCTTTTGCAGAAGTTTTTCCTCAATAACCCATCTGAACATCCCCACGCATAACTTGAGGCCACCCCCCTTCCCACATCTCCACAGTTCTTGAACACCTCCAGGGACGATGACTCCATCACCTCCCTGGGCAGCCTGTGCCTGTGCATGACCACTCTTTTGCAGAAGTTTTTCCTCAATAACCCATCTGAACATCCCCACGCATAACTTGAGGCCACCCCCCTTCATCCTATCATCACTTTCTGTATGTACAGTCATCTATTCCAACCATCAACCCGTCCCCACCATGCCCACTAATCGTGTCCCTCAGTGCCACATCTCCACAGTTCTTGAACACCTCCAGGGACGATGACTCCATCACCTCCCTGGGCAGCCTGTGCCTGTGCATGACCACTCTTTTGCAGAAGTTTTTCCTCAATAACCCATCTGAACATCCCCACGCATAACTTGAGGCCACCCCCCTTCATCCTATCATCACTGTTTGCAAAGAGCACTGCGGAGCTCAGCCACAACACACACAGTCACCCACTCTCAAGGATGAGCAGCGTTACAAGTGAAGCAGCTCCCAGAAATGCAGCTCAGGGCTGCTGGAGGGCTCCCGTTTGCACTGCTCCAGGCAGCCACGTTCCCAAGCAAGCACGGTGCTGAGGGAGAAGAAAAGATTTTGCACGGTTCATGTGTCAGACACAGCCCAGAAAGGTCAATTGGTTTTGCAGCGGGAGCCAAAGGAGAGGAAAAACTGTAGAGGAAAGGGGGAAGGGGAGAAGAAATCTGTGACTGTGCCAAGAGCTCTGTAAACAAATTTCACTGCAATGTTGCAGATGAAAGAGCAGCGCTCGGCCAGCGGGCTCCAGCCCCTGGGCATAAATCAGGAACCGCTCTCAAACCAAGGAAGTCACGCTGGTGTGGGCAGGAGGAGATCACCCCCTCCTGCTCCAGACAATACCACTGGGTTCCCAAATATGCTCCCTCCATCCAGACAGGGGTGGCTCACTTGGGTGGTGGCATTGCTGTGTGCTGTGGTTGGAAGGAGCTGTAACCCCGTTGCCATCCCTGCCTGGTTTAGGGCAGGCATGGAAGCACAGTTGCCCACGGGAGGGAAGGTTTCACCTCTCACCTCTGTTGCTGCTTCCCGACCTCCCTGAGCATCCCTGCATGTCCAGCAGCACACAGATGACTACGCTACCCACCAAGGCAGCTTTCCCACGAGGAGATGAGCACTGACAAAGACCGTGGCTCGTTGACAGCGTGCTGAGCCACGAGCCGCTTTTTACACCCTCCTACAATAAATATTAGCTGGAGGGGAGCTGCGCTTTTCCCACTCTCCCGCCAGCATGGCCTCTCATTGTTTACTCTCCCCCAGCAGTCCAGGCACTCTTGTTAATGTGCTGTGATTGAGTACTTCGGAGAGGACGGGTTTGGGGTTAGCTCCCGGCTCCCTTCGGAGAGCTGTTTACTCTTCAGTGATGCCTATGGCCTGCTGAAGACAGCGCTCCTCCACCCCTGCTGGGTCCATCTGCTTTGTCTGCCTGTTTTCCTGCTGCCACCGGCAGGCAGCTGGCCTGCGCGTTTCAGCCAGCACTGCAAACCCCTGGAGGAAAAAACAGAATTAACCCCAAAAGGAAGGGGGCTGGGAAGGATGGGGAGGAAGGAAAGAGTGGGGCGGTCACAAAGGATAGGGCCAGCTGACGTCACAGTGCTGCAGCCACCATGCTGGGGGTTGGATGGGTTTTTTTACTTCATCCATCGCTTCCCCTGAGAACCAAGTGCAGCAACACAGCTCTCTGACGTGGCCATGGGGCTGCTCTGTTCCCCCACACCGCCATCCCAGCTGTCCCTCCGTCATCTGCCCTGCCAGAACACTGCACTTTGGTAGCAGCCTTCAGTTGCTGGAAATCCGGTTGTGGTCCTAGGTCTCCAGAAAATAATGTTTATAGACAGTCATGACTACAGCTGGCACGTGTGGAGTTCTAGTGGAACTTTTGGAAGGGTGCAGAGCATGGAGCACCTCTCCTATGAAGACAGGCTGAGGGAGCTGAGGTTGTTCAGCCTGGAGGAGGGAAGGCTGTGAGGACTCTCCACTGC
>VXAB01005529.1:103183-114115 GCA_013399175.1 Odontophorus gujanensis
ATCACAGAGCGGCCTGTGTTGGAAAGCACCTAAAAGATCATCTACCTCCAAACTCCTGGCTATGGGCAAGGACTTCAGAGGAAATGGGAAATTCCTTCTCAGTGGGTTCCGAAGGGTGTATAGATGCATGGGAAGCAGTGGCACTGCATACCTTCATGCATACAGCTGCTGTGTCTGCATGGTGGGCATGTGCTTGCAATGTACTTGCATCAGCCCGTGTGCACCCAGCATGTGAATCACAGTACCACAGAATCACAGAATGATTAATCTTGGAAAAGTCCACCAAGGTCAACAAGTGCAACCATCAATCAATCCACACTGTGCCCACTAAACCACGTCCCTCAGTGCCACATCTCCACCGTTATTGAACACATCCAGGGATGATGATTCCACCACATCCCTGGGCAGCCCATGCCACTGCATCACCACTCATTCCGAGAAGAAATGTTTCCTGATACCCAACTTGAATGGATATTCCTGCTCAGTGACACAAACTGGATCCAAGTTGTGGCTATAATGAAGGCAAGGATAGTTCCCTGCATGGAGCTATAGCTCACTCATCCTTGGCATTTTTTGTTGACCCCTTGAATTGCAAAGAGTCTGGTTTGTAGGAGGATATGCAGAGATTTCAGATGGCATTGGTCAGGGAATCTCTGTTCAGGATGCAACCTCACAACTGAGAATCATAGACTCAGAGAATGGCTTGATTTGGAAGGAACAGCAAAGGTCATCTAGTTCCAAGCCCCTGCTATGACTTGGGCTGCCCCCAGCCAGCTCAGGATGCCCAGGGCCCATCCAACCTAGCCTTGAGTACCTCCAGGGATGGGGTACCAACTTTTTCTCTGAGCAATCCTTTCAATCAAAAAAGGATTTAGGGGTTGCACATTTCATAAGCTTACCATTCACCCACACTTTACTATCAACATCATCCATAGCACCCAAAACTTAAAGATTTTATGCACACAGGACTCCAATAAGGGATGTCCATGCCGTAAAGTATGAAGGAATGTGGTATTATAAGACAAATGATGATGAAAGTGTTTCTAAAAAAAGGAGCATGATCAGAGATTTTATTATGGCTCATGACTTCAGCAGGATAGTGAACTTCGCAAAAGAACAGAAGATTTCTAAATGGAGGGCATATATGGGCCTAAACTTCTTAAGGAAGCCCCTGAAATAAGCCTTAGTACTGCAAAGAGCTGGACTTCTGTACAACTCAAGAGACCTGTGCATCATGCTGTGCTTATGTTCTTAGGACAAAATGTCTTCATCTAGTCTTTCACTTCAGGGTTTGTTTTTTATTTTTTATTTTTTGAGAAAACTTTATTTGAATTTCCCATATAAATCTTATGATGACCAGTTCACGGTGATCCTCAGCTTGAATTTACCACTGGAAAACAACAACAGATTCAACAGATGAAAAGTGTCAGACAGATAAAACAATTAACACGCAAACAAAGTGGGCTGTGAAGATCCTTCTTGCAAGCATGTATTTATAGCAAGAGGTGAAAGAGAAGCAGTGTAGCACTAACTTTACCCTGTTACAAGGTGAAATAAAAATATTTATCTTCCTTTCTTGGATATAGCCCAAATAGAATAAAGAAAAACTTAGCTGGCATCTGCCTCATCCCCCAAGCTCTGGGACCTCTCTAAAAAGAGGCATCAACGAATGACTTTGTCGCTCTTCCTCTGGCCCTATCACCCTCTTCTAACAAGACCTTATCTTCAGTCACTGCCATCCACCCGCCCTTAATCTAGTAATTACCCATACTAGTAAATTATTGTAGTTAAGCCCCTTCCCAGCTGCAGTCCACAACAGCCTCTGCAACCAGCCCAGTGGAGCATCAAAGCTCATTTCGTTGACCTGTGTCTCATCCCACTGAGCCTTGGTCTGAAGGTAAAGGATCACTAAATCTTCAGACACAAGGCAAAGATTTTTACAGATACCAAAAATCTATTGATGGGCTCAGATCAAGGGCTTTTTAATTGAGTCAGCAACGTTAATCAGTAAATCTACCAACTTCTAAACACCACAAGACCTAAGGCTACAGATTTCCATTGTGAGAGGACAACACAGCTTTCATGGTCTAGAAGACCATTTTCCCTTGGATGTTCTACCCCTAAACAGCAAAAAGTTTTGCAGCTAATTGTGGAGGCATTTGGATGGGCCAGTAACAGTCAGACATCACTTCTCTTCAGCTGAGGAAAGCGCTCAAAGGAGTTTTCAGGGTTGTTTGTCTTTGGAAGGAGAAGTCGTCTGGAAAAAGAAACACAAGGTGTTTCTTGAAAACAGAAAGATCAAAGGTAAAAGCATTTGGACAGATAAAATGGCTGCAAAGATTATTATTTCTTAACATATAAATTACTGAAATCACTCCCATCTGTCTGCCTCCACCAACATACGAGAAGGGAGACCAAAGGCTTAGCTCCCAATACATTAAATCCTAATAAATCCACCCGTGTTTTAAGTTGTAATACATGAAACACTTTTCCTGGAAAAACCGCCTGCAGACCAGCAGCAGAGGCTTTAAAACATGTTTGTTATGGAATCAGTATAAAAAGCAGGGATCAAACTGCAGCAGCTCAGCAGTGAAGGACTGCTGGAAATGTAGAAACTAAAAATGTAGTAACAGGAACTTGAAGACAGGAGGAAGAACCCCGGCAAAAGGAATGGCCTTGCTGGGGAAAACGCAGCAGAGTTTATGGCCCCAATCTCTATTAGCTGAGGAAGACAGTGCAGGCTTCTGGGGGAGAAAAATAGGAAAAGAAATAAAAAGCAGTTTAAGATCATTTTAACGGTTTGAGGCCAGATTCATAGCAGACCTGAGCTGTGTCTGGGGACCTCACCTCCATTTTTAACATTCCTTGAAGTTTTCCTATGAAATGATGTCCAGGAGGCTGACAGTGGCCACATTTCTCCTGCCCTGTCAGGCCCCTGGAGGCACCCAGCAAATCTTCAAACCATTCTCTTCTTCCACAGGTCCTGACCCACTTTTGGAACTGCCAGCAGCCCTTTTTTTCCCAGCAGGTCACCCAAAATAAGGACTTCAGCCATCATGGCACAAACATGAACCACACAGACAACTGGGAAGAATGTTGGTGACAGGTTTCATCAGCCAGACAGAGCTGCAGCACACCCACCATCAGCAGGAACCAAGGCCTAGCTTCCACATTTTGCCCACATCTTTAAGGAAAGGCATAGTATGAGTATCTTGATAGGAGCTTACACAGTGATGTGGATGGGTGGGTATCTCAGCATAACTCTGGGTAATAAAGAGAAGAGCTCAGTGTGGCCTTTCAATACATAAAGAGAGATAATAGACAGGAAGAAAATCAACATTTTACAAGGGTAGATAGCGATAGGCCAAGGAGGAATGGTTTTAGGCTAAAAGAGGGGAGATTTAGATGAGATCTTGTGGGATGTTTTCCACTGAAAGAGCAGTGAGGCACCAGCACTGCTGCCCAGAGAAGTTGTGGGTGCCCCATAACTGGAGGTGCTCAAGGCCAGGTTGGATGGGGCCCTAGGCAGCCTGAGCTGGTGTCTGATGTAGCAGAGGGGTTGGAACTTGGTGATCCTTGAGGTCCCTCCCAACCCAAGCCATTCTATGATGGCAGATGTCCAGAACAACTTCGCATTTCACTTCAGAAACCAGAAGCAGAGCCAGAACTTGACAAGACACTCACTCATATTTCTGTGCGTTGCTAAAGCCCATACACCACTGCTCCCTCCAAGATCAGCAATTACAGAGTCCAGCAAACAAGATAAGAGCCCCAGAGTGACACCTGTCCCACATGCAGCTCCTTATGGGTAGAAACCCATTTCTGCCTTGGTGAAGACAAGTTCAAAGCAGAATCAAGGTATCCCCTAAGTCATGGGCAGCCTCTGGTGGTATGGTGGCACTTCATCAAGACAAAAAGACATTATTTTATTGAAATTCACCTAACAGGTTTTGTTTTCTCGACAAGAAGAACAAACACTGGCACAGCAAAAAGTTCTTCTGGCCTCTTTAATATAATCTAGAGTCAAAACACAGAAGCAGCATTTCCTACATCAGCTCGCTGCTTCAAATCTTACCTGACATCTTGCATCATGTATGAGACATCTGCACTACACGCTGGTGGAACAAATCTGTCAGCAGAACAAACGTGAGGGGACAAATCCATTCCTGTTGCAACAGCAGCAGCGTTACCCCAGGGGAGCATTTTTGGCCTTCTGGAGTCAAATGGGATTCAGAGCAAGTAGGTCCCTCTATGCAACTTGGAAGACAAATGAATGACTAAAATAGCATTAGTGGGAGCAGGAGCGCCTGTGCAATGTGCTGAGATACAGTGGCTCAGCCATAGCTGTGGCAGTCACACTGTGTTTGGATGCAAATTACCACCAATCAGTTATGCCCTATTCAAATCCATCCCCCAGTTTGAAAAAAAAAAAAATCTTAAAACCTTTCTTGCGTTATGCCTTCAGGGCAAATTTGCTTTTGTGAGCATGAATAATTCATGCATGTTCATTTATTATTAATTAATATTCCATGAACATGCATGGTTTATTCACCCAAACAAAGCACTGCACCCCACACGCTCTCCCTACAGTCTGACATCAGCTAATCTCTGCAGTCAGGCTGACCAGTGTGCTGGATCAAATTGTTTTTCTCATCTTTCCTTCCAGAAGACACCAAGAACTTTGAGACCCTCCTTGCTGGTCACTGACTTCCTCCATTCCCAGGGCTGGAATGGGGTAGTTCCACTCTCCTGGGTTTAAACATCAGAGGGAAGTTGGAAGTGTAGTTGCGAGAAGGAATTATGGCGAGGAGCTGGAGTTTGTGCGCTGTGTAGGCACTTCCAGTTTGGGAAGTAATGCCAGGTACCCTGCGAAGAGTTGCTCCCCAGTCTCTGCATGGGTCACTGGTGAGCATGGCTGTTGGGAGGACCTACATAATATCCTCAAGTGCATTGACTTTAGCATCAGTCCACGCCACAGATTGACATATTTTGCTTCTCAGTGTGTATCTTTGGAAGAGCCCACTCAGCGGATTACCTCCCACTCCTGAATCTGCCCCCAGTGCACAAGCAACACCTGCAGAACCAGCACAAATCACAACCTGTTTCTGGTCTCTTCCAACCCCACACATGCTGCTGTTCAGCTCTTGAATCTTCAACTGGAAGGAGCAGCCTCATCACAGGGTACTCCTGGATGCTCCAGTTGTGTCCTGGGTTTCCAAACGCCCACCTTGCTTGCACCCTCTGTACTACAGATGTAGAGATGCAAGGCCAAGAGCTGGATCTTCTTTATTTGGGCTGAAACATTGCCATCTGTTTATACGGTCATATGTGAGTCCTGATTTCAAGCACAGGAATGCTGAGAGGAGATAGTAGAAAACTTCCTGTGTGCTAGACACTGCAACAGCTTCAAATCAAGAGTTTGTTGAAGCAAACAGAGGAGACAGTTTGAGCATTTAGTAAGGGCTGAAGTACTGCACACAGAGGGGTGGAGAAGAAAGAGTCCCTTCCATCTCAGGCTATTCTATGACCCATTGTGATCAGCAAGTCCAAACCCCCCATTCCACGCAGTACCACCCAAAAAAAAATAAATAAATAAAAATCAGACCATATGACGTTGAGCAAATTTCCAAACCCTCCTTGAGCTGCCCTCTCAGGCTGAGCCTTTCCCTGTTATCCAACCTGAGCATCCCTTACAGGAGCTGTTCCCGTGGCATTCAGCACAACAGGGTTCCACATGCCTTGGTACTCCTCAGGTGGCATATGGAGGAAGAGAGAATGAAAGATGACAGTGGTCTGTGTAGTATGAGTGCTGGCTGCAAATCACAGGAGCAGAGACAGATATCCTCATCTTGGAGAGCCAGCAGAGGGAGTGGAGATGGTCTCCAGAGTGCACGTGAATTGCTCCATTTCTCTCATTTCTCTGGGATGACTTAAACCAAAAGCCTGGGCCCAAACTCCCCCAGCCACCATGTGTTTCACAACAAGACTTGAAGTATTCCAGCAAATACCCTGGGCACCCTCCCATTGCTTCAAATTGTTTTACAAATAGAGATAAGCTCTGTAACGCTGAGAGTTACAGACAATTTAACATGCAGGGGCTGCTCTGGGAAAACTTAAAATTGTCATAATTCATCCTCCCCTTCCCCCGGTCCAGAAATGAAAGATTAAACCTTGGAAGATTTATTAAACTGACATTTTAATAGAATTTTTAGACTTCCCTGTTAATAGTTTAAATATAATTGAATTCCATGAAAGGGAGGAATATGGGATAGAGTCGGTGTCCCCCAACAACAGGAGCATTTAAAACACTGGGGCATATAGCTAATGCATAATTTAGTCTTATTTGCATGGCCCTTAGAACTGGGAGTAAGGAAAACACAAATCTAATTAACTGAGTGAAAGAAATGCCTCCACCAGCAAACTTCATCACAAGCTCCACTACCACACACCCACCCTCCCCAAGTCACAAACACGAAACAGATGGCAAGTAGAAAAAAAAAATAAAAGACATCACACGTCAGCTCTTGGAGAGGAAGGGGGGGGGAAGTGGAGAGAGAGAGAAAGCAGAAGGGACAGGATGGATACTGTACTACTTGACGATGCAGCAATTAACTTGCTGAGGGTGGAATAATTCTTGTGGTGCCTCTCCCGTCGGAGCACTCTCACAACTTAGCTAAGGAGGAGATGTACTGTGTGCAGTGGAGAGCCAACCAGTTTTCATAAATCCCAGCAGGACTCGGTTTCACTTTATGAGATTCATGTGAAAAATTGAAAATTCGGGTTTTTCCAAATGCATCTGTAATCAGCAGCCTGAGCTCTGCAGGTCCCTGGAGGTAACGGATCACAGACAGCACAAAGTAGGATTTCACAATCTCACTCAGCTTCTACACTGCATTTTTAACAGTGAGACATAAATTCCTAATCAATACAAGGAACAGCAGGCTATCCCCTACCCCCACTCTCAGAATTGTCTTACTTGATTAACGGAGCCATGGTTTTATCCTAGAATTACTTCAGATCACAACTTGGGGCTATAATAAGATGCAAAGTCCCTCCAGATGCCCCTCCAGAACCTTCTTCCCCCATGCAGAAATAAGTCCACCATGTCCAAGTTCTGACTTTTACACTGTGTTACAGCCTCATTCTGTTTTTCCCCTCCTAATTAGTAAAAATCACTAAAAAGAGCTGCTGCACATGAGAAGCCTTGATGGCAGCACCAAGGAACACGTGCTGGAGAGAAGTGCTGAGTACCTATCACTCTGTTTTGGAGCTACTGAGTGCACTGAGATTCCCAGTAAGGTCAACAAGCTCCATCATGGTGTTCTCCCACCTTTACAAGACCAAGTCCACACTCTGAGATGGGGCTCAGACCATCACCTTGCAGCTTTTGAGAGTCACCATTGCTAGATGACCTACGCTACAAAGTCAGCCTCCATATATCTTGCTTCAAACATGAGCATGGACCATATGTTGTGCTCCCACTTTGTTCCTGCACCCAACAGAGCATCCCCACAGCACGGCTGCAAGGAGTTGAATCAGATAGACCTTCAGGGAGTGATCTATCTTTGTGCCTATTTTAAGAAACATTTGGACTAAAGCTCAGAATCACAGAATCATAGAGGTTGGAAGGGATCTCCAGCCCATCTAGCCCAACCCTCCGCTAAAGTTGGTTCCCCACAGCAGGTCACACGCAAGGCTTTCTGATTCCCAGAGTGCATATGCATGTGTGCACATCCATAGACACAGATTTTACATTTTGCTGTCTAAAATAAAAGCCAGAATTTGAAATTTCCCCGTGTCTAACAGATCTGGTTGAATGATGTAGAAACAAAGCATTCAAAATGATTCTTCACGCTTGAGTATCCCTCCTTTAACAGTGTGCCACACACGTATTTGCTGGGTTCCTCTGTGCCATTACAAATTTCCTCCAGACAACTCCCTTGAGCTCTGAAAACAAACTCAGTGTCCCATCTACCAAGTTTTCCAGCAGAATTAAAAAATAAAAATAAAAAAAACAGGCCACTCAACAGACTTTAAGGATCAAAAACTTGCCAGTTTCCTCCACAGTTGCATATAAGGCTGCTGTTTGCTTTCCATTCATAAAATCATAGAACGGTTTTGGTTGGAAGGGATCTCAAAGCTCATACAGTTCCAACTCTCCGCCATGGGCACCCACCATCTCAGGCTGCCCAGGGCCCCATCCAACCTTGCCCTGAGCTCCCACAACCTCTCTGGGCAGCCTGTTCATGTGATAGGTGATGGCTGCTCTTATTGTGAAGATCTGATGTAGTTTAACATGCTTGAGGTTGACAGGGAGGGAGGCAAGCTGGTCAATCAGTTAGATTTAGGATCAGTTTTTGAGTGTTGGCTATGCTGTTTGCTCCCCTACCATTTTTTTTTCCCCTGTTGTAACACTCCTGAACCTTGAAGGCTTCAGCTGCTAACTAGAGATGAGTTCTGGGCCATGGGCAGCATTCTGGAGAGGGTTTGGAAACACTCAGGCAGATACATTAGCATGCTCTCATGGTCTCATATTTTTACTGGCTCTCTTCAGGGCTCATTTATTCCACTGAAATCAAACACAAGTATTCCCCCAAGGCATCCTTGTCAGATATGAAGTGCCTGGCCTACATGACACACTCTTTTCAGGTACTGCAACAGGTACAGGAAGGCTGACAATGGTTTTCAGCATTGTATCAATTCATTATCAAAGGGAAATCAATGAATATCCACTTCTGCTGAGTTAGGGAGACTCCTGACAGTTAACAACTGTGAATAAAATGCTACACAAATTAGTGGCTGAGAACCGAATTCTGGAACCTAACTTGAAAACGAAGCAGGTCATTAATATGGCACACTCTTAACATCTTTTGATTGCGTCTAATGCCACCTTTGTGGGGAAAATATCTACGTAAAGATTCACTGAGAAGAACATTGACATAGAATGTCCTGAGTTGGAAGGGACCCATAAGGATCACTGAGTTCAACTCCTGGCTCCACAGAGGACCACTCAAAAAATCAGATCATATATCTGAGAAAGTTGTCCAAATGCTTCTTGAATTCTGACAGCTCAGGGCCATGCCTGCTGCACTGGGGACACTGTTCTACATCCACTGCCCTCATGGTGAAGCAGCTTTCCCTGATATCCAACCTGAAGACACGCCTGCATGCACCTTTCTGAGCTCCGTGACTCTCTCCATGTGCAAAAACAGAATGATTCTGGAAAGACAAACAGGTTGCTACTCCTGTTTCGAAAACAACATTTGTAGCCTAAATTTCTATTTGTTCACCTGTTCAGCACAGCTATGTGTGTGCCTCACTGGTTGCACAGAGAGGCTCATAAAATAAGAATTCTTCTTCCAGATACAGTTGGCTCTTAACTTGCATTTACAGTATGAACAGTTATTGGTTTCTATTATTATTTATAAGTCTACAGTGTGAGAAGCCCATCTCTAATGCTTATGAAGTGGCAGCTACTCTTGTAGAAAGCAGACAGACAAGAGGACACTGCAAGATAAAGTGGAACAAATACTGAGAGACATGTAGACCAGACAAACGAGATTTTCTGCAAGCTGTACAGGCAGTGTAAGTGTTTAAAAACAACTTTAAATTGGGATTGAATTCAGGCTTTGCAGGCTTGGCAGTGTAAGGTACAGTTTGCATTTTATCCTGGTGGTGTAACACAGTCTATCTGGTTTCCTTCTTGTGGGGTTAGGAATTTTTTTTTTTAGGTTGAAAAACAAGTGATGAGAGCCAGCAGGGAAAACAGGAAAAACAGTTTCTTTGAAGGTAATCTCTGGTATTCACAGAAGTCCCCAAAGGGTCCCCAATACATCACATGAAAGGAGTGGGAAGCCCATAGTCAAAGGGAATGCTTCAATGGTCTTAAAAAATGAAAAAATATTACTATGACATAAAAACAGAGTCAGAGAAACAGAAATGTTCTTTGTGAGAGACAACCATTTGGGTACACAGAGGTACCCACATCCCACAAATCCCCTGCAGCAGTTCATGCCCTCCCAGAAGGGCTGGGTAGGAAACGGCCAGCATTTCAGGACTTTTCAAAAGCTGGTTCTGGAAAACTGTAACCTCATGGTCTTGTGGACATTTAGTGGAGAGTGGGAACAAGGAAGGAAAGGAATTAAAGCTCTTTTCTACCTTCTTCCTGCTCAGTGATTACTGAGGTACCCATACAATGGGTGAAAGGTACAAGAGGAGAAGAACCATCCAACTGTAACATCCAACAGACTGTTAGCAGGCAGAAAAGTGTGTTTCAGACTATAGTAAAGATGCAATTTCAGTTTCTCCTGAGATGACCACTCAACTCATCCCCTCTTCAAGTATTTTAGGTAGGAGTATTGCACCCTGGTGAGAAATTCCACCCACCCAACATAGTCATCTTCCTCTAACTACTTTCTACAAGGTTGGAAAGGACTTCTAGAGATTGAGTCCAACCTGCTACGAAAGCAGCTCCCTGTCCTAAATCGCACAGGTAGGAGTCCAGGTGGGTCTTGAACATCTCCAGAGAAGGAGACTCCACCACCTCTCTGTGCAGCTTGTGCTAGTGCTCCAATACTGCACTGTGAAGAAGTCCCACACACATTTGTGCAGAACTTCCTATGCTTCAGTTTGTGGCCATTTCCCCTCATCCTATCGCCACACACTGCTGAGAAGAGTCCAGCCTCGTCCCTTTGCCTCCCACTCCTTAGATATTTATAGACATGGATCAGATCCCCTCTGAGTCTTCTTTTCTCAAGGTTGAACAGACCCAGGTCTCTCAGCCTTTCCTCATAATGGACGTGTTCCACATCCTTTATCATCTTTGTAGCCCTCCACTGGACTCTTTCCAGGAGATCCCTGTCTTTTTTTGTACCAGGGAGCCCAGAACTGGACACAATACTCCAGGTGAAGCCTCAGCAGGGCAGAGTAGAG
>VXAB01005529.1:115041-239021 GCA_013399175.1 Odontophorus gujanensis
TCCCTTTGCCTCCCACTCCTTAGATATTTATAGACATGGATCAGATCCCCTCTGAGTCTTCTTTTCTCAAGGTTGAACAGACCCAGGTCTCTCAGCCTTTCCTCATAATGGACGTGTTCCACATCCTTTATCATCTTTGTAGCCCTCCACTGGACTCTTTCCAGGAGATCCCTGTCTTTTTTTGTACCAGGGAGCCCAGAACTGGACACAATACTCCAGGTGAAGCCTCAGCAGGGCAGAGTAGAGGGGGAGGATCACCTCCCTTGACCTGTTGGCCATGCTCTTTTTAATGCACCCCAGGATGCCATCAGCCTTCTTGGCCACCAGGGCACACTGCTGGAACCATCAGTGATGGAAATCACAGCCACCATTTATGAAAAGGCAAAGCAAATCAGGTCTCTTGTCAGCAAATGACAGAAGCTGTCACAAGTGGCTCATCCAAGCCATAGTCTAGAGGTTTAGTCAGAATACGAGGAAAGTAAAACACAATGATCATTTCAACTTAAGGCACTGTAGAGTGAATACCCTGAAAGAATAATACCCACACAAAATAATGAAGGTGGACAGTATATTTTTTTATGGCTTATCCAGATGGTATAAAGACAACCAGTAAACTCAGAATGGCTCACCTATCACTGATGGTCAAGGCTCACCTGGAACTCCACACAGGAAAGATCTCCATCAAGAGACCCTTTCCCAGTGGTGGTCAGCCCTTAAATGGGGTCTGGGAGAGGTGGAGCCAGACTCCACCCCTTCCGGTCACACAGGTGCATTGCCTTCACCTGTGCTCCCACGGCTGACTCAGCGCTCACCTCAGGTGATCAATCAGTGGTTCAGGCCGTGGTTCGACAGTTCCCATATAGACATGCATCCAAGGAAGCGCCAATAGGACGAGCTCTGCAAAAGAAGGCATAGATGTGGTTGTTCCAAAATGGCAAGACGACAGAAACACTTCTAANTGCTACGAAAGCAGCTCCCTGTCCTAAATTGCACAGGTAGGAGTCCAGGTGGGTCTTGAACATCTCCAGAGAAGGAGACTCCACCACCTCTCTGTGCAGCTTGTGCTAGTGCTCCAATACTGCACTGTGAAGAAGTCCCACACACATTTGTGCAGAACTTCCTATGCTTCAGTTTGTGGCCATTTCCCCTCATCCTATCGCCACACACTGCTGAGAAGAGTCCGGCCTCATCCCTTTGCCTCCCACTCCTTAGATATTTATAGACATGGATCAGATCCCCTCTGAGTCTTCTTTTCTCAAGGTTGAACAGACCCAGGTCTCTCAGCCTTTCCTCATAATGGACGTGTTCCACATCCTTTATCATCTTTGTAGCCCTCCACTGGACTCTTTCCAGGAGATCCCTGTCTTTTTTTGTACCAGGGAGCCCAGAACTGGACACAATACTCCAGGTGAAGCCTCAGCAGGGCAGAGTAGAGGGGGAGGATCACCTCCCTTGACCTGTTGGCCATGCTCTTTTTAATGCACCCCAGGATGCCATCAGCCTTCTTGGCCACCAGGGCACACTGCTGGAACCATCAGTGATGGAAATCACAGCCACCATTTATGAAAAGGCAAAGCAAATCAGGTCTCTTGTCAGCAAATGACAGAAGCTGTCACAAGTGGCTCATCCAAGCCATAGTCTAGAAGTTTAGTCAGAATACGAGGAAAGTAAAACACAATGATCATTTCAACTTAAGGCACTGTAGAGTGAATACCCTGAAAGAATAATACCCACACAAAATAATGAAGGTGGACAGTATATTTTTTTATGGCTTATCCAGATGGTATAAAGACAACCAGTAAACTCAGAATGGCTCACCTATCACTGATGGTCAAGGCTCACCTGGAACTCCACACAGGAAAGATCTCCATCAAGAGACCCTTTCCCAGTGGTGGTCAGCCCTTAAATGGGGTCTGGGAGAGGTGGAGCCAGACTCCACCCCTTCCGGTCACACAGGTGCATTGCCTTCACCTGTGCTCCCACGGCTGACTCAGCGCTCACCTCAGGTGATCAATCAGTGGTTCAGGCCGTGGTTCGACAGTTCCCATATAGACATGCATCCAAGGAAGCGCCAATAGGACGAGCTCTGCAAAAGAAGGCATAGATGTGGTTGTTCCAAAATGGCAAGACGACAGAAACACTTCTAAAATGTAAAGGAAACGAAAGAAAAAAGAATGGCATTCTGGTGTTTTCCCAGCCAGGCTCTGTGTAGGATCTACCCTTGCATCTTAGGTATGAAACCCCAATCACTGCCTGACATAGGAGTTTTTATTGAATGTCTACAGCTGAAAAAACATGATAAAGCCTTCTGTCTCACTTGGGTCAGGATCATAACGTTTACCCTAAATGATGTATTTTGTTAAACCAGAGCAACCCAGAGGCAGAATAATGGTACAAGTACTTGTGTTGTAGGGTCCTCCAAACAGAGAGGAATCAGGTTGTTCCCCTCAAGAACCAGGGTAGTGATTTCAAATCCCTCCATCCAGATCAGACCTACCTCTATAAACAGGAGTCAAGAGAAGACAGCATCAGAGCTTCTCCATCCAAGATGCATTGCGACTCAAGCTGGAAAAACGAGTAAGTCATGATGAGGTAACAAAACCTGAAATTAATGCAGCTTAACTGTGGTTCAGGGGCTGGAGATGCCTAGATATAGGGCTACAAGACCAAGAGTCACCTAATTTCTTGGAAGAGAACTCAAACTCAAGTATCTCTCATTCATTGTCTACCAGAAGTCACCTCAGCAGCTTCATCTCCATCCTGCAGAACACACTGGTGGCCCTACTACACTTATTTTCCCATCACAACTAACCACCTCTGATTAGTTCAACTAATTACAGGGTGCTATCAATTATTCGCTGATGGGCCTCCTCAGTCTTGAATGGCCGTTCCCATAAGATCAAACAGGTGAAAACCAAAAGAAGAAAGCAGAAAAAACTAAACATTTGGGAAATGAGGGGAAAAAAATGAGAAATCCTTGAACAGATCCAGGTCCTTTGAGACTCAGATTAGAAAACAACCCAACTAATAAATATGCCTATTTCCAGCATGCACGGAAATGTCCCCTCCAGCACTTTTTCCTGCAGAAGTTCATGATTTGAGATGCTTCCACAATACCAACACAAGACAAGATGCACTTGTACATTCCAGTTTCAACACTGCCATTCCTCTTATTTGAGCAAAATCCAAAACATTAAGTCACGGCCGGGAAATTCTGTTTCGAGGGTGAATTTTGGATCCTAGGCCTCCAAGTGGAAGGATTATCTTTGCAGCTGGATGAAGATGTCTGACAGTGGGAGGAATTAGGAGAGAATGGAAATGCTGACAAAGGGACAGCCTTAACTGATGAAGAACACACTTCTTTTGTGGATCTCAGAGACTAAATCCTTAGGAGGTTGCTGTACATATTGTAGTGGTCAATTATGTTTTCTGTTTCAGATCCAGTTATCAAAATGGAATAGAAAATAAAGTGTTAAAGATGTTCATATAAGTGATCTTGATCTGCATGAAATTCTAAAGTATGTGAGGAAAAAAATACATAGCAGCATATTCAATAGTTCAAATATTCTCCTTCTCCTATCACTATTTAATTTTATGGAATTTCCCCAAAGAGAAGAGTATCCAAATAACATATTGGTTTGCAGCCGTGCCTTTTTATACCTCTGGAGGGATTTTCAGACAGTTGTTGAGACCAGCTGAGGTGTCAGTAGCAACTTTACCTCTGGCTTGAGACAGTCTTCTCAGAACACACTTGTCCATGGTAGCCATGGACACAGCAGTTTCATCTTTGTGATGCAGAAGTTTATTTCCGAAGGAAACCATGTTCAACATCATGACTGAGAAAGCTGGACATAGGATGTGATCTCTTAAGGAGATGGGCAGAAAAGATGATCCCCTTTGGAGAACAAGATGCCTGAGCACAGCCCTTGTCCTTGGGGATGGGTGTCACACTTGGGTTTCTGTGTGAGGTACAGTGATTCCTACTCAAATCCAACAGATGCAAACAGGATAACCTACACACCACAGACAGGAGAAACATCAGTTCCAACTTCAGTACCCCAAATGCATTCCCTGCTTGAAAGCATGGTGCGTGGTCAGGAGGGCTCACACCTGGCAAATAACATCATGCAGCCCCTTGTGCTTCTTGAGAAAAAAACAATGGGAAGGGAGCAGGCACCTCTCGAGCTAAATTGTCCCATAAAACATTTTACTACAACACACTGATTAACATTTGACTCTGCTGTAGAACCTGAACAATGCTGAGGGCTGAAAAATGCCTGTCTGAAAAGGCGATGCCAAACAAAGCGGCCGCACAAAGAGCCCTTGCAGAGGCAGAGGGGCCCCTATACAGCCCCAGCACCCAGCCCAAGGCTGCTTTCATGTTCACGCTAGCTACCCATGCTGAAAAGGCACAGGAAAGGTGTTCCATTTCAAAGTAAAATCTTTCTGTAGGAAGTGAACACTGCAGTAAATTGGGGTACAGGCCCCATCATGATGGTATTCTGTTTCTACAGGAATGATGGGAGTCCTTTGCTCTTGTAAATCAGGGGAATTCCTGGCATCCTGCTTCTGCCTTCAAAGCTCTCTCCCCCAATAGGTTGAAGCAGGGGGACCCCTCCTGTCATGATCACATGGGGAAGAACGTGGGGACCAGGAAAGCAGCCACGCAGGCACTCAGCCAAACCATCACGAACTCTTCATTTCTGTATGTACACTCAAATTCAGAATCACAGAGATCAGAAGTCAGTTCTGGGTCCATCTGCTCCAACCCGATCTCCATCAAAGTCATTCAGAGCAGGGTGCCCAGACCAGGCAGACCCACATCTTTGGAAATCTGCAAGGAGCAGACTCCACAATCTCTTCAGGTAACTTAATGAGTCTATATAAGCATTGTACTTACACAACCTTTCAAACCTTTTTTTTTTTCTACTTGCTGTTTGTGATCACATCTGCCAGAGCCTCTCCCTGTGGAAAGGTTTTCATGGACCTCAAGAGTAACAGCTAAGAGCTTATCCACGCCTTCAACATCTGAGGACCCAACAGGAAACCAACAGGTTCAATATTAGGAAAAACTTAGTCTCTGAAAGAGTGGTGATGCACTGGCACAGGCTGCCCAGGGAGGTGGTGGAGTTACTGTCCCTGGAAGTGTTCCAAACCATGGAGATGTGGCACTGAGGGACATGATCAGTGGGCACGGTGGGGATGGGCTGATTTCATGATCTTAGTGGTCTTTTCCAACCTCAATGATCCTGTGATTCTAGGTGCTGATGTGCTGCCATATCACTCCTCTTCTGAAGTACAGCAGGTTCAGGTGTGCCCAGACCAAAGAACAGGGCTGACATCCAGGAGCAGAAAGCCATGGCTTGAGGAATGTGGGAACAGGAATTGTTGCCATTGGAAAATCAGCATTGCTGAGGAGCCTCCTGTGTGAGAAAATGTCAGAGCAACTTTTTAGTGGGAGGGCAAAGACTAATGAAGGTCAATTTCTCATTACATCTTACAAGGTGTTGGCATTTTTTCACCCACGAGTAGAAATTCTGGCTCTACCACATTCACAACGAGATGCCTCTTCCAAAGCACCACTTTCACCTCAACAGGCAAGTGGCAGTCCTTCAGTGGTCAAAGCTGACCTACTACTCCAGGTCCACCAACAGGAACCACCAGCAGATATGGGCAGGTCAGGCAGTACTGGATGAGAGCTGCTTCCAGGGCTGTGTGCCTGGCCCAGCAGGAAGGAGAAGCGACCAAGGAAAGCCCTGTTCTTTCCCTCTACCAGCCCCAAAGTTGCTGCATGAATATCCACACTGATCTGGGATGTTTAATATCAAATGGAGAGGGAATTAAGGTGCTTGTGTCTGTGGCTGCTTTTACACGTTGACTTTTGACAGGATGAAAACATAACTGGTTGTTTTTGCCTTTATAAGCAATACTTGGCTTTTTCTATTCCTGAGCTTGTCTACTGTGCAGCTTATTTCTTTTGCTGATAAATATTTATGTTCCATGATTTTGATTTATAAGAAGGGCTTAAATATTGTAAAGCTGGATATAGCCAGCGTAAAACAACATAAAACAAAGCACTAGGATCCAGAATGGAGTGGACTTAAAAGGCACGGCTCCAGTGGCAGCCAAGTTTTGCCCCAGAAATGACCTCTACCCCTCAAGAAGTGGCACAAATGGGCAGCTTCCCTCTCTGCATTACAATTGAAATTCCAAAACTGTATGTATCAAACAGGAAAGGTGTTTGCCATATTGCCAAGGTTACTAGAGTGAAAACATTGCAAATGGCATTTGCATGATTGTACTTTCAAATCCTAACTTGTAGCAACAGTGCATTTTAAATGAAGGTGATTTATAACTCCAACCAGAACACTAATCATATTTTGGAGTAATAGGATTTATTTGTTGGTTGTTTGTCGGTTGTGTTCTTTAAGCTCAGAGACAACAAGCTATGTTCATGAAAAGGGATGTGGCTGAGCTTAAGCCCTACCCCAACAACGGTTTGAAAGGATTAGAAAATAAACAGAAATGTACTCTATTTTCACTATGCAGTTCAGAGCCTGGGTAGTCTTTAATGCTTCTCTGCTATGAGAACATTCTACATTGCTAAGCAAGTTCAGATAATTTCCATTTTAAATGAAAAATTCAGATTAGCACAAAGAAGTCATCGTCTGGGGATCAAGAATGTATGTTTTACATCACCCAGCTGTGCTTCAGATCTGAAACTCCTTATCCAAAGCTGGGCACATCGTGAAGCAATGTTCAGTCTACTAACAAGACTAGGATTTACAGCCCAATATCTTGACCAAGCAAAGCTGGAAGCAGTTGCCATGTATTCTATGACATCATAGAATTATAGTCATAGAATGGCTTTGGTTAGAAGGGACCTTACAGCCCATCGAGTTCCAGCCCCAGCCATGGGCTGGTTGCCCCTGACCAGCTCAGGCTGCCCATGCCCTATCCAGCCTGGCCCTGACCACCTCCAGGGATGGGGCACCCACAGCTTTTCTGGGCAGCAGTTCCAGGGCCTCATCACTCTCCGAGTAAATAATTTCCTCCTAACATCTAACATATATCTCCCCTCTTTTAGTTTAAAGCCATGCCTCGTCCTATCACTATCATTCTGTGTAAAAAGTCAGTCCTCCTCCTGCTTATAAGCTCCCCTCAAGCAATATAAGGCCACAGTGAGATCTCCCTAGGGTCCTCTCTTCTCCAAACTGTATTTCTGGGATTGACCATTAAGTCCCAGGGCACCTGACTTGGAGTCATGCGATGTTTATGGGGAGAAGCAGCTCATTTAGGCCACAGTTTAGGAGATGCACTAAATCCCATGGCCCATATCTGTACATGAAAAGAGCTTGACTTTAGCCACCATGCCCTGTGCACACTCAGGAAGAAAGGTGATCCATGAGGGGCTGAACATTATTAGAAATAATTCCAACCAATTCCTTTATGTTGCTGGTGGTGGTTTATCTATTTTCAAAAAGAACATTTTGGACATGACGCTGTAAAAAATAAATACACATTTAAGCCACCTCCTAGGACTTGTTTTAATGTGACTATTCTCAGTGGTGGGCTGTTAAGTTGGGAAACCAATAGTGATCACTTGGTTTGTTACTGCTGCCAACTGAAGAGAAGATGAACTTTATCAGAGTGTTGGGAATGTCATAAAGCACATGCTAACTTGGTCACTGCATGATCATACACTTACTGGAAATTGAGTTTGGGTTAGTTAAAGGGGTGCCATGTTAAATATCTAAGAACAGCACCTAAAGACTCAAGTTGTGCTTGGAAATTTTGGCCTTGAGTATGTTCACGCACGCACTGTACTTATACATGTCCACATGTATCTGTGTGTGCGTGTATATATATATAAAATTTCATGTGCACATTTACATACATCTTTAAATGAAAAAATTAATCTAAAATATGTCACCCGGCAATCTGTCAAATAAAACTCATATAATAAATATGTCACTTTATTTAACAACTGATGCTGAAGAGAGCTACGCAGGAGGAAAGAAACCAAGACAAGGTTTAGTAAAAACACTGAGGAAGGCAGAAATTAAAGCAATCAATCACATTCTCGTGGAACGTCTACGCCACTCGGAATAATATTTTATTGTCTGCTATTGATTGGATGCCACCGAACAAAATTGCAAACAATGAATCTGATGTTATAAACAAGAATCACAATAAGAATAACTTATTTCAAAGCCTCGGCCGCACAACAGTTTGCACTCTGCAGAGCTGAGCACGGAGAGCTGGACTTCTACTTGTTCTACCATAACCCCAGGAAATGTCCCTCTCCATTAACGACTGCAAGGTTCACATGCAGTGCTGCCAGAAATGAGGCACATTCCCTTCTTGCTCTCCTTTGTATTTTAAACGTGAACTTGCCAACTTGCAAACTTTGGTAGGGTTGGAGGGAAGGACAAAGATGCAAGAGAAAAGATACAAGGGGCTGTTCTTTCCAATGATGAGCTCTGCATTCAGGAAGGAGAACTCCCTGAAGGAAAATATATCGAATCAGAGAGCAGAGCACTGTTGTGTTACATTCTCCCAGTAGCCCCACAGCTCAAGCCCAAGCAACTTTGTGTAAAAGAAGGGAAAGTTTTCACGGGCCGTTCAGGTTCCCAAGTCACTTCCCATGTTCTTCACCCTTCCTCAGGTCATACAATCATAGAACTGAGATGGAAGGGCCTTTGAAGGTCATCTAGTCCAATTCCCCTATGAACAGAGAGAGGATGTTGCCACCCTCATCTGCACAGAGATGAGAGAGAAAGAGACAATATGCAGATTGAGGTCTGGTTCCAAGGGTGGCAGCAACAGAAGGAAGAAGAAAAACCATCCTTGGACCTGTGCACCCTGCCCAGGGAGGCAGTGACTTCTTTGAAGAAACATGGAGATGTGGCACTGAGGGACATGGGTCAGTGGGCAGTTTTGATGGTAGGAGGATGGTTGGACTAGGTGATCTTAGAGGTCTTTTCCAACCTTAATGATTGATTCAGTGATGGCCAGGGGAAGAGCTGGAGGCCTTCTGCTGCTAAGGAAGCCTTCATCTCGTTGGTAGTTTGGAACCAGATTGTTTCTGATTTACCATTACACAGCTGTACCTCCCCAATAGATTATTACTCACTGCTGCCATAGCCAAGATACTACAGATCTAAAGGAGTGGGAGTTCCTGTGAGCTTTTTGTAGGTAAGACCTCTGTTTGATATTGGACAGAATGTTTGTGCTTGGGCAGGATTACAGTTTGGAGGATTTTCATTTTCATTTTTACAGATATTTTCTCCCATCCTTCCTCTATACTCCCCCTTCTCTTTCAAATTATGTCTTACATTAGGAGACAATTGCAATCTACAGGGATCAGTAGCACCATCATCAGTGCCATCTTTCTGAGGAGAGGTATTTGCATAGGGCTTCCAGTTAATATGGAAGAGTCTGCTGTGCTCCACATACTCACCAGCCTGTTTGGAAAGAAAAGTTGTTTCTTAATTTACTACACTTCCTTCAGAAAAGTTGCCCTAGACTCTGCCAGGATTGTAATAGTAGTAGATCATGGACTTTGGTGAATTTGCTGTTGCACACTTGGGGCCCAGAAAGCACAACTATTAACCCAAGTCTGTGGGGGCTAGGAAAGGATGCAAATGGTTGAAAGACAGCATGCCAAGCAGTTGGTAATAGCTCACTCTGAAACATGCAGGCCTGCCTCAGGTCCGGGTCTGGCCAACGTTTCCATTGAGATTGAGGGGTGGAGAATGTCCTTGTGACATTGTGGGCCCCACTCTGAGTGGGGTGCGAGTGCCCAAGAGGGGAATTCAGACATAATCTGAAAAGCAATGATCTGAGCATAACAAGGAGAAAGTCCAAAGAGGAGGGTACATGTCCTGCCTTGGGAGGACAGGTCCGGAACACAGGAGATGCGTGTTCTTGAGACCAAGAGAGAGCAACATCCCTGCGAAGTCCCCTCCTGCAGTGTGCTGATGGGAAAGGGGACACAGGAGGCACCACCAAGGCATGGGGGATAACCCCCAAAGTTCCCAGCAGGAGGGCTGGGAGCGGTTGCCATCATCATTTGGGAACCCTATCCAAGACAAAGGATCCTTCTACGTACAGACTTAACACATCGCCTACAATCAACCCAGTTTGCTCCTCGTGCACCACCAAATCTCAGTGCAGCACCCCCGGACTAATCGCCCAGTTCAGAGGACACCGCACCGATTTCGGGCGATGAAAGAGAACGGAACGAGCCGGCAAGGATGCACGGAGCCCGAAACCTCCAAGCCCGGGCAGGGGTTCGTGCGCTGCTGTAAGCGCAGCGAGCGGGCACCCTCTAGCGAGATGCATCGAGAAGCGCTGCTCCCTCCGCACCCAGCGCCCTGCCCAGAGCTTCATCCCAAAGCACACAGCCAGTGGGTGCCCCCAGGTCATCCCTATTCATTTGCCACCCTCTGCACCAAGACACACCAAATCTCCAGCAGCGAAAGCCTCCCACGAATATTTCGCTTTTTTACAGCTTGGCTTGCAAGGCATCGGAGAATTCTTCCCTTCCTGATCCCCTTGTGATTTTGGGGCAATGTATGCTGTGTCCTCTGGCCAGCACTGCTGTGTGAGTGGTGAACAGGCTCCCATTTCTCTCAGGCTGACATTTCACATTGAGATGTGGTGGATGCCCCATCCCTGGAGTCATTCAAGGTCAGGCTGGACGGGGCTCTGAGCACCTGATGGAGCTGTGGGTGCCCCTGTTCATTGCAGGGAATTGGACCAGATGACCTTTAGGGATCCCTTCCAACTCAAACAGTTCTGTGATTCTGTGACATTGAAGCTGAGGAGTCAGCACAGAGCCAAGCAGGAGATGAGATCCTCTGACCCGGAGACCATATTACCCTCCCCAGCACCTTGAAAACAAATACTACACAACAAAATCTCCTTCTTCTCCACATCTTCACAAACAGAATTGGCTTGGGGTCAGCTCATGGAGCCTTGGGATTATGGCTGGTATTCTGATCACCGGTGCCAGGGAAGGTGCAGGTGTTTGCCACCCCTGCAAGTCCTCAGGGACAGAACAGAGCCAAGCCCTGATGAGGGTAAATATTGCTCCTAGTACTGTAAACACATTAATGTGAGAGCTCCTGTCAGGCCTGGAGAGCTGGAATCTAACCAAGCTTTGAAGGACACCCCCTCTCACCCCACCACCACTGGTGTATTTGTTGGAGGTTCCTATCACCTGCAGGTAAATAGGGCAAGATGTACGGTTTTAAGTGTTTCCAGGAGAGGTTCAGGTTGGATATTAGGAAAAAATACATCTCACAGGCTGACCAGGGAGGTGGTGGAATCAACCATCCCTGCAGTGGTTCGAGAACTGTGGAGATGTGGCACTGAGGGACGTGGACAGTGGGCATGGTTGGGGTGGGTTGGGGTCGGATGAGATGATCTTACTGGCCTTTTTCCAACCTTAACGATTCTATACTCTATGAAATCGAGCTTTTGTGCTCAGTGCAGGGCAACCCTGTCACCCCGTAATCCACATTCCTCATCCCCTCTTTCACATTCTTTCCTGTTTCACCATCCCAAAAGCAAAGGACTGTTGAGCAGGAGGCAAACCCACCGCCTCCTCCAGGCCCTGTGCTCCTCTGCCCCAGCCAGATGCTTCCCATGAAAACCAGCCGACAGCAGCACAAGCCATAGGTCTGGCTCAGCTCTGGTTAAAGCTGGATCTGACCCACAACCCAACTCACAAGCAAGTTCATCTCCCATAAATAAACACAAAACCTGGGATGTTTCCTCAAACAAAATGACTTCTGCTACACAGCTTAAATTTTTATTGCTAGGTAGTGTAGGAGAGGGGCAAACAGAAAAACGTGGACAGAGACAGGATCCATGCACACTTCTGAGGGAAGGGCAGCTAGCAAATCCCCTTAATGACCTTTCAGATGCCTCTTGCCTATCGTGCTAATTGCATGGTCATTTTATGGTGGTGTGGACACATGTTCACAGAAGACCCAGCTCAGCACATCAATGGGACGAACTGCTCTCAATTTATGCACGCATCCTGAAAAGTGCTATTATTGCCTCTTAAAGTTGCAAGAGTCCTTAAAATCAACTTACATCTTCAAACCATGGGTTCACCGAAATGAATTAATTGAATTGAGTGGGACAGGTCTACCAGGGAGGGGGCTGAAGCCCTGGTCAGGGCATTGGAGATAGGATCAGATCACAGGTGGATACAGCCTGATCATAAAATCAGGATACGAGCAGCATTTGTAGGAAGTCACTAAAAAGGTTTTGGTACAATGCAAAGATGAGTGAAACTGGCCATGGGGAGAGGACCAGGGGCTGATACCATCAGTGGCTGTTCAACCATTGCTTAGTTCAACCCAAAGCTGCTGGTGAAGGTGCTCACATGGATGCAGTCAATGAAGCACTGAGGCACCTGCTTAACTCAAAGCAGATAACTAAGGCACATTCAGGGGAAATCACCCATCTGCCTCACCTGTTTTCTCTGAATAGGGGTCCTCCATCATTTTAAAAGCTGCATTTCTTTGAGCATAAAGTACTGCAGCAGCAAAAATCAATGCACTGAGCTCCATCAGTGTGCATCTGTCACTCAGCTCCCGACACGGGAGAGGAAGAAACACACAGAGAGGACACTCACCCTGTCCTCTTCCTTTAAGAACAGCCAGGAGTAAAAGGATGCATAATTTAGTGGAATGGCTTTATTTGTGTATCGGGTTATATTAAACGTCAGCTAAGGTTATGTTCTTGTCTTCAGTTGCTGCTGGGTGTTGCTTCAAAGTCATTCTGAGTCACTGCTCTCCATCTTTATCTGCTGATGGGCCCCCAGGTAGCGATGGGAACATAACTTCCCCTGACACGAATAACCTCCAATAAAGGAATGACTTCCCTTTTGACGTGCTGATTACAATAAATGGAGGGAATGCTGAAGATATGGAGAAGGGGACCACAGCACTTGAAAAGCAAAGAAAATGGGTCGCATCCTGCTCTGCTTCTGCAGGCTCACTCCAAACTATTAGCAAAGCAGTAAGGANGAAGCCCTGGTCAGGGCATTGGAGATAGGATCAGATCACAGGTGGATACAGCCTGATCATAAAATCAGGATACGAGCAGCATTTGTAGGAAGTCACTAAAAAGGTTTTGGTACAATGCAAAGATGAGTGAAACTGGCCATGGGGAGAGGACCAGGGGCTGATACCATCAGTGGCTGTTCAACCATTGCTTAGTTCAACCCAAAGCTGCTGGTGAAGGTGCTCACATGGATGCAGTCAATGAAGCACTGAGGCACCTGCTTAACTCAAAGCAGATAACTAAGGCACATTCAGGGGAAATCACCCATCTGCCTCACCTGTTTTCTCTGAATAGGGGTCCTCCATCATTTTAAAAGCTGCATTTCTTTGAGCATAAAGTACTGCAGCAGCAAAAATCAATGCACTGAGCTCCATCAGTGTGCATCTGTCACTCAGCTCCCGACACGGGAGAGGAAGAAACACACAGAGAGGACACTCACCCTGTCCTCTTCCTTTAAGAACAGCCAGGAGTAAAAGGATGCATAATTTAGTGGAATGGCTTTATTTGTGTATCGGGTTATATTAAACGTCAGCTAAGGTTATGTTCTTGTCTTCAGTTGCTGCTGGGTGTTGCTTCAAAGTCATTCTGAGTCACTGCTCTCCATCTTTATCTGCTGATGGGCCCCCAGGTAGCGATGGGAACATAACTTCCCCTGACACGAATAACCTCCAATAAAGGAATGACTTCCCTTTTGACGTGCTGATTACAATAAATGGAGGGAATGCTGAAGATATGGAGAAGGGGACCACAGCACTTGAAAAGCAAAGAAAATGGGTCGCATCCTGCTCTGCTTCTGCAGGCTCACTCCAAACTATTAGCAAAGCAGTAAGGAACTCGTGAGACTGCAGCTAGGGCTATCGACAGCAATGCAAATCTTTACCTACAGTTCCTTATTCTGCAGCAAATGAACAACAGCCTGGGAACAACCATAAGGTTGTAATCTCAGGAACACAAACCTCCTGGTCCCAGAGCCCAGGAGGATGAAGCACCATCAAGGCCCAAAAAATAACTCCTGGGGTCTGACTTCACTCAGATCTTTCACTAATTGAGTCAATATTGACTTTACAGAAATTCCTTCAGGTTTCCATGAGCCTGAATAAGGTGTGAATCAGAGCCCAAGCATCCAGTAAATCAGCCTCAGCCAGTGAGAGGATGACAGGGAATGACCTCAAGTTGTGCCAGGAGAAATTCAGGTTGGATATTAAGAAAAATTTCATCTCAGAAAGAGTGGTCATACACAGGCACAGGCTGCCCAGGGAGGTGGTGGGGTCACCATCCCTGGAGGTGTTTCAGAACCGTGGAGATGTGGCACTGAGGGACATGATTTAGCGGGCAATACTGGTGGTAGGTGGATGGTTGGACTAGATGACCGTAGAGGTCTTTTCCAACCTCAACGATTCTGTGATTCTATATTCTATGAGGAATGGGCTGTGCCCAGAGGGATGCTGGCTGGCACTTGTCAAGGCCAAGGGAAGTCTCCTCTGGAACAGAGCTTTTGTTTCAGCCTGATACAAGACTTGCCAGAGCCAGTAACTATTTTTATTCTGTTCAGTGAGCTTTGGGTTGGGTTGCTTGCAGTGAATTCAGCTTTGGCTGCCCATGATATTATCACGCTCAGAAATCAGGCGGGAGGTTTCCAGAAAAATCCTGCCCTGGTCTTCTAAAGCATCCTGCTGTGGAAATGACCCACTCGTTGCACTGGCCCCAGTAGCTAGTTGCAATGGGATCACATGGCCAAGGGCTTCCCTCGCTCAGAAAGAGCATTAACGCTCTCCACCTCGACCCCTCCACAGGGTCTGCACTCGCTGTCACACACACTTTCTGCCGAGCACCAAACATTGTCATTTACATCCATAAAAAGCTGAATTCAGCACTCTTGCCATAAAACGGATCGTGAACCCTTACCACCACTTGCCTCTCCTTGGAATAATAAATTATGAGGACAAATGGCAGAATCATTATCAGTTTCAATATCCAGTCATAAATAGTCTTGTAAGAACACTGAAATGATGGTGTTTTATTGCATTAGATATCACTTGCCATTAATTACAGCATGAAACTTTTGTACTTTGATGAAAAGCATTTTAGCCAGCTCTGTTATAAATCTAAAACAGCCTTAAAACAAAAGTCACCTCAAGTTCTGGGTTTTTTTCTTCTATAGATCAGGACACAAAATAGCACTGTAAGCTTGGAAAGACTGAAAAAGCAAGGTTTTAACAAAGCTGTTTCATTATATACTCCTTTGGCTTTAACACTGGAGGCAAACTAAGGGGACCAAAGGCTGTTTTTTACAGCAGAACCATTGGCAGCTGGATTTCACTGCTACAGGTACTTCATAGTTGGTTTGGTTTGGTCGGGTTTTGCTGTAATGACCACGTGCTGTTGTGACTCAGTGTGCTCTAGTTTACATTACTCCTCCCTTCTCTTGAGGTAACTCTCTAAGGACAGAAATGTAGATTTCAGAGGAAGCCTGAAGTCAACAGGAGCTGGTGGGTTCAGCCCCTCCCAGATTTGGGACCCACAAGATCTCACAGACAGAAGTTTAATTTCAGTGTAACTTTAGTGTGACAAACCATGGCAAAGCTAAGATCCACATTTGCAAAGATTTGTGGAATCAGTCTTCAAATGTCCTCCGACACATACGATTTCCACCCCTGCAATTTCAGGTGCTGCTCCTGTGGAACAGGTTACCAGCCCATGGCACCGATCCCATTTTGTGTTCATTTGCAGAAGGGATTATTCCGTTCCACTTTGGGCATGGTAATCTTACAACCACTGCTAACAAATCTCAGAGAGACCAGGATCCAGAGCCTCTGCTCAGCTGAACTTCAGGACATCTAATTATCCAGTGGGATCGCTCACATCCACACATGAATGCTCACTGCCAAATCCAGACACAGCACAAGCTCTGCTGGCTCCCATAAGGTTTTTGAGTAGACTTGAAGAAGACATTTTGCTTTTATTTCCCGTCCTTCCAGGAGGGATTATGTGTGTTCAGAATTTAAGTTAGGCTTGTGAGGCCAAACAGAGCAAAGTGTGGCTTTTGCCCTACCACAGGCTTTTGTTCTGCCCAGGAACATGGCAAAATCATCCACTGTCTTGGAGGTACAGTGGGAGTCAGCTCAACCTGAAGCCAGAAAAGTTTAGGATTCAAATTGCCATGATACTCAATGGAGATCTGGTCCCTATACTCAATAGTTCCTTCTTTTCCTTGGAAATGGTTCCCAGGAAGATTTGCTCTGTAACATTCCTGGAGACAGAGGTGGAGCTGAACACTCTTCAGTTCCCTTGGAGCTCCTTTCCATTTGAGGACAAGTGTAACATTCACCTCTTTCCAGTCATTAGGGACCTTCTACTGTCATCACAGCCATTCGGGGATGATAGAGCAGCCTCACAATGATATCAGCCAGCTTCATCAGCACACTCACACCTCTCTACCTGGCCCTGTATGCCCATTTTGCTAGCCCCTGAAGTGATCTTCCTCTATATGGGTAGTACCCGTTTTCCCCATACATTAGTTAGACAGAAAGACAACCCATTCAGCAGCACACCAGTATATGCCTCAGTTTTCCTTCCTCTGATGACTTACCTATAGAAATCCTTATTCTTAGCCTTCACTCCCTCACCATTTCCATCTCACCTCTGGCTTTTCTAAATTTCATCTTTCTTGGGCCGCATCTGAGATCTGAAGACAAGTGACATTTCCCAGGGCTGATGAGCACCTGTAAAAATAGATGTCATTAGAGCAACTTAACTGTTGCTTGAAATGGTGACCGTTTGCTTTTTGACACAAAAACGAGCAATTTAAGAAAAACAGTCTAATTGCTCATTTAAGGCAGCCTGTTCTTTCCCTCCTGCTTAGCCTCCTTTGACAGTCTGAGAGTTTAGCTCCCAGTGCTCTTGCTTAAAATATAACAGATGGCCTCTAATAAGTAAATTGAAAAGTGCAAATAAGGTTAAAACAATTTTTCTTTATTGAATATCATTAACTTCAAGGCTGTCCACTTTAAAATGCTAATTAAACCTCACTTCCTTTTGCAGGGTTCTAGTGAAGAAAAATTGCCGGGGGGCAAATTCTTCTTGCTTGTAGAGAAGTAGCCCAGCAAACTGACAGCAAATTGAGCTATTACACGTCCCAGTGTTAAGAAGTAGAGCTGGAACTTTTCAGTTTGTTTGTCCCTTCCACACTCATTGCTTCCTACACATCAAACACAACTAAGACGGAAATTCAAAAGAGGTCAAGTGTGAAACTCCACTCTGGCCACGTGGCAAACAACAGTTTCTCTCAAGGTCACTACACAATGCAACTTTCTCAGTGAGCAGAGGATTTCTGACATGGTGCTACAGCCCTGCCACTCGTCATGCTGCAAGTACGTGGCTCAATGTTCCTGGCACCGCACGCAGGGGACAGGAGGTCCTTCAGCACCTCCACCTCACTCCTAATTTCCTGTTTAAATTTACTCCCATTCAGAGCGTGTCATTTGCTTGTGTGCCAACATTGTCCTTTGGCTTGAGCAACTCTTCTCCTGCTCTTTACCCCCAGCCTGAAGGATTTATACTGAGCAGTGGTATCACTTCTCAGCTTCCACTTGCTAGGCAAACAAAGCCAAGCTTTTAGTCTCCTCTCCTAGGACAGCATTTCTATTCCCCTCACTGATGTATCAGCCCTCCATCCTCATCTGTACCAGTTTAAATTCTTTCCTGACAACAAGAAAGGACATTTGCAAATGTGCTACCTGATGGGGCTCACCAGTGCCTCACAGAAGGCAATGCTCCCATCTCAACTGGAAAGGCACTACGGGAAGCTCAAGGACGACACTGAGCACATCATAGTCGTGACATATTCACGGCCTCAGCCCCATCAGACAGCCCCAAATTGAAATAAGCAGCTTCTAGAACACCAGCCTTGGCATGATGGCACATCACTGGGAGTTCTGGCTGCCACCTCTGCCTGATGGGTTTGACAGAATGCCCAGTTCACCTTCAGTGGGCTGGGGGAGGTTCAGGGAGGGAGCAGTTCCCATGTTTCCTGGGGGCTGAAACACTGTAGAAAAAAAAGCAAGATGCTTCATGTCAGAGAAGGGGAACTTGAGTACTGGGCCTTCTCCCTGAGCAACTCCCCAGTCTCAGTGTACTCTCTCTCTCCCTCTGAATGCACCATTCTCACTCATCTGAGAAATTTAATTTATTTCTTCATTTAAAGATTCAGAGTGTAAACTGCAAAACGCAGAACTTGGTATATAAAACACAGAACTTGATGTAAATTACCAGGCCAGTCTCAGCTCAGTGATTTCTCATCTAGGCAATCTGGCTCAGCATCAGCATTCAGGCATCCATCCCTTTTGCTCAAAACGCTCACACTAAGGACAATACAGCACTGCCTATCTAGTGTCTGAGTTATTGCAGTGTTTCTGGACCAAGAGGGAAGGGAAAGAGTTTTCTGACTTTTTTTCTGGCCTTTTCTGCAAGCACTTAACACCAGCACTGTCTCTTCCCTTTTGCTACGGAAAGCCCATGAACAATGGGAGCTGACTGAAGGCAGGGGAGGCTGTTAGCAACAGTTGTTTAACCAGGACATATAAGAACCATGCCAAAACCACACACAGTACAGATCAAAGTGGAAAACCTACATTCACTGGGCTAACAGCAAAACGAGCCTTTGTGGAAAGACTTTGGGGAGAGTCTGCCATGCTGCAAACACGGTGAGAAGGAATCGAATAAAATACCACAGACACATCTCCTGAGCCAAGAGTTACTGAGAGGAAATAAAATCATCCAAGGGAAATCTTGGAGTTTATTTGCTCATTCATTCACATGAACTGTCTGACCGAGCTGTAGATGTCCCTATACATTGCAGAAGGGTTGGATAGATGATCTTGAAAGGTCCCTTCCATCTCAAACGATTCTGTGACGACTAAACTGAGCACTGGATTAGCAACATTCAAAGTCTTCTTTTTCCCTCTGCTAGACTAGGGATTTCTTCTAAGAAACAACAGTGGGAGGTACCTCAATAATTCTGCCGAGGAAACAAAAATTGGGAAAATGTATCATGGCCATTTAACAGCATCTTTCTCAGTGAAAAGGGTATTCCTGCCATATAAGCAACTGTCCTCAAGCTGAGTCATCTAGGGTAGGAACCTAACAGAACAACACCAGGAGTGACAGGAGAATGTCCTATCCTAACCTAACAAGCTATGGCAGAAGTGTGGAGATGCTCTCAGGAGGCAGAAGCTGCGACACCAAAGTGTGTAAGAATCCTTCGTACCTGTTTTCTCTAATGTGTTTTATATTAAGATGAAAGCCCTCAGCTAACAAACAGCTTTGTTCCCGTCCCGTTTCTCCAAGCACTACTTTTATACAACATGATTTAGATTATTTTCAAGAGTTCCATCTTCCAATACACCAGTACTGCAACAGAGCTGAGGTTTCATGAGGGGAGTGCACCCAAGTCAGCCAGAGAGTAAATACTGTCTCCCAACAGCAAGTTGAACAGGCCTTTGTTTTCTTGTGCAATGCTTGCCTAAGTCTTAAGGGAACTGCCTTTCACTATAGCAGAGAACTGAGCTTGCAGGCATAATGCAGATGCCTGAAAGAGTCCAGCCTGAAGGAATAAACACGAGCAAGGGCATGCAACAAAAGGACAAAGAGCAGAAATATAACAAAGCTCCTGACCCACTTCTGCTCGATATCTCAATGGAAGTGCACGAAGAGTCCTATCTGAAGGGAGCTGGAGAGGTCAATCACATGGATTTGACAGAAAAACACAAGACAAATTTCTAGTTGTACAACGGCCGCTGAGGACAACTCTTGCCACCAAAGTTGAAATCAGTTTTCAATGAAGTCTTCAAGAGTTTTGGAACAATGTGAAAAATTGGCTTTTGCTATTCTCTTCTCCATACAATTGCCATTCTACTCAGCAGGGAGAAAGAGCTCACTCAGGAGATAACTCACCTGCTCTGTTGAGAGATGACTGCCATAAGATAAGATGAACAGCAGCCAAGAACTCTTTTTCCTCGTGGTCCTCTCTTCATGTCATAGCAGACAGATTTCTACTCTGGACGGATGAATCCCACACTGAAGGTAACCAAGGATTTCTGTTTGATCAGATGCTGAGTGAGAGGATAACCAGATGGATACATTACAGAGAACTAAGACACAATGCACTCAATAAAAGCAGAGTTGATAGCAGCATCTAAACAATCAAAAATAGAAAAAGTACCTGTCATCTGAAGAAAGGTCTTAGAGTAAGAAACGCAAACACAGTCAATGATATTTGTTCTAATGGGTAGGGCAAAGCATCAAGGGATAAGGAAACCTAGACAAAAACTGAAATGAGAGAGCACAGCAGAATCTACATACAACAGCAACTGCTCCTTCACCCTTACCCCTTAGGATCTGTGCTCCAAGAACACTTTGAGAAAACACTGCGTTCCCACAATAGCTGAGATATCCCCAGAAGTCTGTGGTCACCACAGCAGTATCCTTCTGTTTGTCAAAACCAACCCTAAGAAGCAACAGGGGATCAGACAAACAAGTGAAGAGTCTTGGGGTCAAATTTCAGCAGGAGATGCACTCGCACAAGAAAGTATCGTGTGCAGGAAGTTCTTGGCAGCCCACAGAAGTGGAAACAGCCAGCCAGGCAAGCTGTGTGAAAGAAAAGGTTGCACTGCTTCTGAGATAAGGAAGAAGAGTCGTAAGGAAAAAGTTCTAAAGCTCTTTCATTCTCATAGTGTAAACTCTGAAGGCTGAAAGCAAAGCCTCTTGACCAGGCTAACCAAAGAGCCTGGATCTAGGCTGTAATCAAAGCACAGAGCGTGAGCAGGGGCTGGAGCTGCACCCAACATCCATGTTAAAGATATCAAAGATGTCATATTTGCACCCTTCAGAGATATGCTCAGAAAAGAAAAAGCTGGTTACCAAAAAATTTCATCCCAAATCCTTTCTGCCTGATACATCGCATTTTACTTCTGACCTGCACAAAAGGAACATAAGGTAATAATAAGATCCTTCAGCAGAGGTGTGATTTTACATGCACATCTGTTTTATATTTTATGTGTGAATTGTACTGAAATTTCAAGCTATGTCGGATCAGGACTGCAGTCACCTCTGGTGAAGTTCAGAAGGAAATATTCCAGGTGGGACAGTGATCCTTTGGCATCTGAGGGAACATCCCCCCAGCTGCTCATCATCCTTGGTCATACCCTTAACTGTTGGCCAATTTCAACCCAAAGATCTCACCAAAATCCAAGTCTGAAAGGTTAGATGGAAAAAAAATAAAAATCAGTGAGAAAAAGAAAAATGCAACTTTGCAGTTTTCAGCTAGGGAACAGGTTATAACTCGGAGCTGTCTTCACAAAGGTTAGTTCTCTGTGGCAATTACACTTTTCTTCCTCACCTGCTAACCGGCATGCGGAAGGATGGGTACCACAGTAATGGAAATATGGGCAAAACAAATTTTGCATTGGCTTTTTGCAGCTTTAGATACACATCCTTCACTGTGCTGCTGTGATCTGTGGTGGCAGCCACAATTCCGAAGGAAATCTGAACACAAACAAACAAATAAAGGTCCCATTGGGATCACACACCATGGCATTCAGTTCAATTACTTATTAAAGCACTATCAGAGCATGGACTTGTTTCAGTACATTACTATTCACTCAGAGCTCCAGCTCTCTCAGGTTGATCCCGTAAGAAAAAGCAAACACCTTCTCCTGTTTGTTTCCTGCTGCAACACAAAAGACTTCAAAGACTTCAGGCTGCAAAGAAAACTGTTTGTCTTCGGGTCTTGGAACACCAAGAGCTTGTAGGTGAGCCTCTGCAGCTCTGATTGACTGGTGAGGGCACAGGCCCTTCGAGCTAAGGACGCTGCCTGGGTTTTGCCACATCGTTCCATGACCCACATGCCATCTCAGGTGGCTTTGCTGGTGTAGGATGGGAGCTGTGCATGACAGTAGAGGACAATTTCCTTAGTTTTTATACTCCAGGAGATGAGATCAATTTTCCATAAGGTTCCAACACATTAGTCCAGACTGGGAATAGCTCAGCAGGTCTTCAAACACAGAAGGAGACCGTTCTTCTACACAAGGTGGGGACATTTTGCTGCTAGCCTTGAAGTACGGCAAGGTCCTAAAGAGGAAAGAGGGAATCGACCTCCATGTTATACCTCCATGTAGAGGTAGAGGATATTGGTTTGCTTTCGGATTTGTGTTAGCTAGGATTTTAATTAGCCAGGTAACATCTTTACTCCAAACAGCCAGAACAATATAAGGCAGACAAGCAAGGAAAACAAAGCAAAACAACACAAAAACACGTTTGGAAAAAGAACGTAGGGAAACCAAAGTGCACCAGAGCTTTCCAGCACGGGGGGCTTCTTTAAAGGGATGTGCATGTGGTTCCTGGACAGGCTAACAGGCATCCCTAGGAATTACAAAAAGAAAAGAGTGGTAGAACTCTTACAGCAGCATCTTCTTGAAAGACTTTTCTAGGGGGAGATTTATTGAGTCTTATTCTATCTGACACTAGTCACTGAACATGTGCAACTTTGGTGAGCCAGGGAGAAAAAAGAGCTTGTCTATAAATTCTTATACCCCAGACAGCATTCCTCAGAGGCCAGCCCCAATAAACCCATCACCACAACAATGCTATAACTCAGTGGTGCTCAGCTCCTGGCCTTTCGGGGTCTGGCATCTGCATCTTTTCTTAGGGACTGCTGCTATAGGCACAGAGTGCATCAGCCACTGTAAGGAAACAGCAGTTAATGCTAACGTGGGACACCTCAGAGTCCCAGCCCAGCCCAACATGACTTAACATGGCTAGAAATGGACACGTGGCCACTGTGCAATGCAGCCTTGAACACAAAGAGCTCAGGCCCAGAGAGTTGCTAAACCATCCAGGCTATAGCCCACTAACAACACTGTTAAGAGCCAATAATCTATATGTTGCATCAAAAAACAAAACAAAAAAGCCCCTGAGTCTTACAGTCCTGTGACATGAGCTTGGAAACATGAGCTTTATGCTTCTTCAGCTAAATGAGAGTTGAGTTGGATGTCCCAATTCAAGGGCAAAGCCACAGTGCTGCATGAGGCATCAGCCTTCTCACTCCATTGAGCCAACTGAAGAAATTGTTACCAAAACTGGGCAAACCTAAAACACCTCCAAATCTTTTCACTCTGTGGTTTAACCCCAGTGACAAACCAGTCACCAGGCACAGTTGATGACTACAGATAACAAACCAGTAGGCACTGCTTAACTTGCATTAACACATTTTTCACAACCTCTCTACAGCTTTATTCAATGACAAAGCAACTGCTGCGGACAGAGGCCTGTGAGAAGTGTCATATGTTTTAGTGCTGTACCTTGGGAGCCAGAAATAATAAGCACATAAAAGAGATGTGTATTTACAATGCCACCTTTTAAAGAAATTGCTTAAAAGAAACTCACTTTAGAAACTCAGAAAGGCAATTCTTGACCTTGCTGAGTAATCTCGCTAATATCAAAAGAAGTTAGAATGATTGAGTTGTGAACAAAAATGGCACCATTAGTGCACACAGTGAAGCACTTCAATAGAAAGGGGAGTAAAGGAAGAACGTGTCCATTCTCCACCACACGTGAGGTAAGTCATTGTAAGGGGGTACCACTCACCACAGCAATGCAGCAGGGACAGAGAGCACTCCTAAACCCCTGTAATGTGAAGAGCAGGAATCTGAGTCACCTGCCTCCAGCAGGGACATGGCCCAGTTCTCAAGTCACAGAATCATAAAGGTTGGAAAGGCCGCTAAGGTCACTAAGTCCAACCACCACACCCATTAAACCACGTTGCTGAATGCAACATCCAACCTGTTCTTGAAAGCCTCCAGGGATGGTGACTCCACCACCTCGCTGGTCAGCCTGCCACAGCACCTCACCGTACCCCATAAACAGATCCTCTACTCCCTGTAACGCCCTGATTTATTCCCAAAGCACACTACAATGTCTGTGAGAACTGAAGAAAGGCTTCAGAAAGACTTTCATTAACTTACTTTATTCCTAGAAGAAATTCTATCCTAAGGGAAAACTATTGGCACTGTAGAACAGAGTCATAAAGCGTTCCCACTTGCACAGGATGATCTAGGTTTTTCACTTAAATTCTGTGACTTCCATACAACTCTGCAGGAAGGTGTCTGGGGCTGTATTTTTTCTAAGGTTTTCCTTAGCTAGCGTCTACTTAATCTGGACTGAGGAGTAGCATCGGGGCAAGACAGCCACCAGTTCTGCTCAGCATCCCCAAGAAAGAAATGATATATTGGTGGTATAAAGAAGAACAGTGACCTTCATGCCCTATTAGGAGGAGAGTCCTATTTCTGCACTCACACTCAGCATGAAACAAAGAACTTTATGGCCATGACTCCTGGAGGAGGAAAGAAAGCAGCATAACCCCAAACAACCGTGTGGATGGAACTGACCCTTTATGAAATGGAATGAAAATGTGTAAAACATGTAAAACATTCCATGTTTGACCCGTTTTCTTCTTTTCCAAGCTAACGTCAAATAAAACATTGAGCAACTATCCCTGCATCTCATAGGGTAAATTCAACATATCTACAAACGCATTTGTAATCTCCATAATTTGTAAAGCCCACCATCGTGCTTTATCACACAGCCCATTTCCACAGCATCACGTAACAAGAATTTTTTGGACATAAGGAAAAACTTGTTCTCTCAGAGAGTGGTCAGGCACTGGAATGGCCTGCCCAGGGACGTGGTGGAGTCGCTGTCCCTGCCAATATTCAAGAGGTGTCTGGATGAGGAGCTACAAGATATGGTTTAGTAGCACGTGGTAGCAATGGGAATGGGTGGACAATTGGACTGGATGATCTTGTAGGTCCTTTCCAACCTTGTGATTCTATAATTCTACGATTCTATGAATTCCCCTTCTCTGAGGATCCCAGCGAGTGTTCAAAAATTTTAATCAGATGGAACCGAATATGTTGATGCTTTCTGTTGGTTTTATGTAAGCAAAGATATAAGAGAGAAATCACAGATGATTTCAAAATAGGCCGTGGAATGGAGATACTGCACTAGGAGTGTATGAAGAGAGCCCAGCACACTGAATACATGGAATCAAAGCTCACAGAAATGAACAGAGTGATTTATACGAACAGTGGACTTGATGCAGACATCCAGATATTCTAGAACAGCAAGCACTACCTGGAAAGTACTGAAAAAAACTGAAGTCACATACACATAGAACAATGATTTTTTTTTTTTAATTAGGTTTTCAATCATAGTGCAACTTTTTCCATCAACAGGCTGAAAACTCAGCCATTTACAAATGATTTGTCTACAAAGAGGAACAAAATGATTTAACGATCTCCACTAAATTCTGAGCAAATCTCTTCGTATCTCCTTGGGAGTCCACTCTGCAGCCAACTCATAAATTTTGTTTGTTTGTTATTTTGTGAGACAGGAGGAGGTTGGGTTGTAGATCACCTTCTGTTCAAGCTCCGCATATCTTTTCAGAAGTGGACGATAGAGCTAAAAGGGAAAAAGAAACAAATGTCTAGATTGAGAAATTAGATTTTTAAATCATGCTGCAGTTAAAAATATCTTCAGACCTGAAAAAGTAGCACTGTCATAGGCAACTGTAGGTTTGAGGCTTCTTTTCCCAATTTGCTCGAGAAAATGCTGCAGTATCTTCCACCTTCAAATGTCATCGTTTTTTTACCATCTCCTTTACAGCCTAATTTTATGACACACACAACTTGTTCTTATTGTGATTGTACTCTTGCTATAAGCACAAGTCATTGCTTTCAGAGGAAGCAGCTCTGCTAAAGTCACCTCTCCAAGTCGGCCATGCCCCCTCAGTAATAGCAGTCCTAACCACCCAGGCAGAACTCCTGTCCTTGCCTCCCTCCTCTACCTTATGATGGATCACTGCCTCTGTCCCTTCCTCCTCTGCCTTACTAATGAGCCCCTGCCACCCCCTACCACAGTGCAATGCCACTGTCAGAAAGGCCAACAGGAGACCAGGGCTTTCTAAAATACACTTCCCACCCTTCTCATAAGTCCATACCTCCTTTAGATTCTTTCCCTTGCGCTTTCCCACCCCATAAACCTTCCCATCTATGATGAGCTCCATGGCCTGTCTCCTTACACTGTAAACCCAGGGGCAAACAAAGACTCGGTTTATTTCCACAACGACGTGGAACATCCGAGCAGCTTTTTCCTATTTCCTTAACTAGAATCCACCAAGGATTTTTACATCAGAACTGTTACAGCCGTGAAAAGTAGAATTGAGAATCAAATGTATTCAAAACTCCAGACTGAAACATGCCCCGTGCTTTTAAACATGGGCAAGATCCATGCTGGAATTTGTTTCATTCACTACTTTTTCCTTTTTTTCTTCTGTTTCAAATTCATCACAGGACATATCTTAGAAGATGAACTGCTTGTTTGTGACCAGCTTACACAAAAGAGATCCCAAATACAGTCTAGTCACACTGTAGGGTACAAACTAAAACTGTACCCCTTCCAGATCTGGGAGAAACACCTTTTTTCCTTACCTCTATGTCTAATTTTAATTGTCCGTCCAATAAAATCAGAAATTGATGCCATGCCAGGACAGCTTCACTCATTTGCTGGCACTAGCACAAAGAGAGGATTGCCAGGAGCCAGTGTGGAGCTGGTACAGCCTCGAGCAGTCCTTAGGAGGATGCCATAAGGTCATATCCCTGCTGCAATGAATCCTATGGGCCGCCAGTTTAGTCTACAAGCCCCCTGCACTGATGTTATTCATAATAAGGGCAGTCTCGCTCCTGGCTCCAGGTTCAGCGAGGTTATAAAGCCGTAATGAATCATACCCAGGAAACTGAATTATGGCTTTCATCAATAAGTGAGATCCAGCATTTAAATGCATTTTATCCTTTTCCAGATAAGAGCCACAACCAACAACTGTATATGCAGGAAGAAAAATCAGGAGGGAGAGGTTTCAAGTGCAAACAGCGAGGTTGCAGGAAGAGGCAGTGCTGCTCTCGTGCATTTGGCATACAGTCCTGCAGTGGCCTCAGTATCCATACCCATCACAGAATCACTAAGGCTGGAAAAGACCTCATCCAGTCCAACTGTCCACCTACCATCAGTATTGACAATATTTTCTTGGATGAAAGAAAAAAACATCAACTGTTTGCACAGTTTTCTCATCTAGGAAACAAAGAATTGCCGTGTTTTGTTCTTCTGCCTCAGCTGATGGTGAAACATTCAGTGCTTGTTTCCCACTTCCACAAAGGCAGGTTCAGTCTGAACAGCAGAACCTGGACTTACTGCTTCTTTCCCACTTCCCCTATGGCAGATGAATGACTTATGGGTACATCCTGCAGGACAAATCTGTTCTGATCGACTCCTCCTTTTCATCAACACACAAGATGCTGCAGCAGTTAAAGTGCATTTCTTCAACAGATTAAGCATATCAAAGGGAAGATAAGAAGCATCTACAGCAAGCAGAAACAGGCTCTGTTCACTAGCCAAGGACTTATCAGGACGTTTTCTCAATCCATTTCACAGTGATTCATAGTCTTACACTTGTCACTCAGGAACAGAGAAACCTACTCAGTCCTACCTCTGTATCAGACTAACTCAGTGATCTTGGGAAAACTTCTAACATAGAATCACAGGATCATTATGGTTGGAAAAGATCTCTAAGGTCATCTAGACCACCCTTAACCCATCCCCACTGTGCACATTCACCATGACCCTGAGTGCCACATCTCCACAGCTCTGAAACACCTCCAGAGACGGTGACTCCACCACCTCCCTGGGCAGCCTGTGCCACTGCATCACCACTCCTTCTGAGAAGTTTTTCCCAATATTCAACCTGAACTTCCCCTGACACAACTCGAGGCCATTCCCTGATGTCCTATCACTGTCACCTGGGAGGAGAAGCCGATCCCCACCTCACTCCATACTCCTTTCAGGCAGTTGTAGGGAGTGATGAGGTTTCCCCAGAGCCTCCTCTTCTCAAGACTGAACGATCCCAACAAACATATCCATGCTCCAGCTCCTCTTCTCTACAGAGCAGTGATACCAAGGCCCATGGAGACTTACACAGATGACGGAGCTAGCAAATAAAAACCGCTACTATTACGAAGTGCCACATGGCTCAGCATGCCATTTCTAACTGACTACATGGGGGCCTTGGGTGTTCAGTGAAGTGCATATACATATTCTTTTCATGTTCCCAAAGAATATCCTTGCTCCCATTTCTGTTAAATATGCACATCAGAGTAAACAAAATACTGAGCAGGCAACCACCGCTATGCTGGGAGTATCGGTATGTCAAACAAAAATGGCTCTTTTATTCACTGAAGCGTTTACAATCAAGCTTTGCTATTTCTTATTTCTCTATTCTGTAAATCTGAAAAACCCTAAGTACTTCTCAACAAAGATTCAGCACAGCAGAGCTGCATTGGTAAGTGTGCTCGGCTCCTGAGAAAGGCAGCTCCTTATTACTTACCCAGCAGCACTCTTACAAAACACACAACAGCACTTTCACTAGAAGGCTGGGAAGTATTATTGTTAATACATCACACTAAATTAAAATGTGTCAAAATAAATGAACAGCCACATTTACTGATAACAATTCCTTTTCCTGTTTATTGGACTTAAGCACTTAGCTTGCTAATTGACAAAATTCAGGCATTTGCAATAACCTTCCCAGCCATTAGTGTAAATGAATGCTGTGTTTTGTGCCACCTGAAAAAAAACACAAACAGTGACAGCAAAAAATCAAGATCATTTCTTGGGTTTCTATTTTTGTTCGTTTGAGGGTAAAAACAAACAAAAAAAAAAAAGCAGCATAGTTCAGAGGGCTAACGCAAAGTTTTCAATTCCTCTCCATTAGGGAGTTTGGCTGTGACACCATCAGTGCATCATGGCTGGTCAGCACAGCAGCGCTTCCCACCTTCCATACACAGTGCTTTTCACAGCAGCTTTACACCAGCTGAAATTTGGGGCCGAAGCAGCACAGCTCCCAAGAAGCACACACGAAAAACCAAACTGCTTTATGGAGAACCTGGTCCGAATGCACACAGCTGTGTTTGTGAAAGATATTTCTCCACATCTGCTGTGGCTGAACCACCCCTGCAGAACCTTGGCACCTCCTCCTAAGCCATTCCAGGAGCCTTTTTTTCCTGAGGCAATTATATAGATTTATTTTTCTAATTGAGGTCCAAAGGGAATAAAGAACTCTCAATGATGCATAAAAACTCAAGAACATAAATTCCCTCTCCGTCATAGCCTCAAACCTAATATATCAGACCGTGATATTTAGCAAAAGTAATTACATGTATCACCACATGAACCTTGTTATTGTCCATAATTTAATTGTCCTTGCTGTATAATGGCCTTTTCTCCAGCTTATGTCTATAGTCTACTCCGCAATATTCACAGTATTCCGATGGCTTCATTTACAAATGCTGAACTTCACTCCTGGGACAACTTGGCCACACTCCGACAATCCCACAAATAAATAAGAAAAAAAAGTAATGACACAGATTACATTATAACAGAGAATAACTTGACTTGCCCTGCCTGGAAAAACCGTGCAGATAGATGTTACCTTGCTCTCTAATCTAAATCAAGTGTGTCATCCTCATATTTTACCTCACCACAGTACTAGCCTGTGAACCCAACAGGGCTGTTACCACTTCTTTATATGACGCCTACAACAATGGGACTTTGTCCCTTCCGTTCTCTGCGAGTAAAACCAGCTACAAATGATTACTGCAAGTGACAATCCCAGGGATCCTTCTGTCTCCTGCAAAGCGTTGTTTGCCAATGATTGGAGCAAATCAAAATTTACAAATTACAAAGATGATGCTGATGATTATCTAATTTTAATCTACCCAAGTACGTTTAATCTACTCTGAATAGATTAAAATTAATCAGTCCCTTGCAAACACTTGCCACTTTTGATAGGTTCCTTTTTTTCTTTAAACTAAATTCAAATGACTTCAGTATCAGAGATTTTCTTAAGCAATCAAGAGATACAGATATTTTATTTTAAAATTGTTGCAGTTGTTCACCTTTTTTAACACAAAAAGAATATGTTCAGGACAGAAAGAATATGACAGCATCCAGAAATACTCTGGAGATGACTCCAAGGAACCACACCCCAACCGTCCCTTCATTTATTTCACATATCCATTCTGTAGGCATATCTGAAACAGTTTAATAGGTTGAAACTTATTGGCTACCCAAATCACTTTAATCAAACTTCCATCAATACCTATTATCATATTTCCATACTTGTATTATTATTATCTGCTTTGCACTACATTAGCAACCTAAACCAATTTTAGAAAACATCCCACCCCCAAAAAATCTAATTCAACAAAAATATCATTATTTTAAATCAATAAATAGGTCATTATGACTTTCCTGGGTAACAGGGTCACTTCTATAAACCCACATGCTTACGAAGCACATCACCAAAGTCAAGAAAACCTCTTATACCCACACTTTTCCCTCTTGAACATTTGCAGGATTGATACATCTCAATAGGGTCAATAATGCAATCAAAGATTATATATCCAGAGCTAGTGACCTGCATCATGCTCTCTCCTTGCAAAACCCTACCAAATATTGCAATAAATCTAACACTATCTTACACGTACGTGGTTTGTACAAACACAAGTGACCAACTCCACATAATCATGTTCCCTCTCCTGCTTTTTTGCCTAATTAAACAACAAGCCAACCATCTCCGTTTAACAGATGACTAGAATAGAGCTGAATTCTAATGCCATAATAATAGATCCTTTCTGTCTGTTAACATATATTTATTACTCTACAATCTCCTGGTTATTTCTGTCATGCTCAGTGTTTCTGATTAATCTTCTTCCTCGGGGGATGAAAAGACTCCAAAGAGGTTAGATGACCTTAACTTTTGTTATTCTGCAAATATGAATAAAAAAAAAAAAAAGGAATTCATCAGGTTAACCCACAGATGACTGACTTCAACACTGACTTCAACTAGCCTGCCTGAGTCATGACCAAAGGTTATCACCACAGTGCTTGCCTCCAGAATACGTTCTGATCTGTGCGGGTGTCTACACAGCTGTACATACTGAATTACAAATAAGCTCTGGGTGCAGGAGCCACCACATCCTACAAATACACTGTGAGATCGTGTTCAGCTGAAGTGTCGGTCACAGGGAGGGATCTGTTCCCTTTAGGATGGCTTCTTCCAGGTAGGATGGTCTACTATAGCACGAAATTACATTTTTGTCAGACATCTTGCAACATACAGGACTTCAATTTCTGCTAACTAACATCACACATGACAAGCTCTATGTTTCCCATCTTGTGATTTCATCTTACCTGGCCGTCAGCTTAACTGAACCAGAAGAATTGGTTCTTGTGCCCTGCCCTCCCTTTATGAAAGCACACTCATTATCATAAATGATTGTTTGGCAAAGAAACGTTTCTTCCATGTTGTGTTTCTGGAAAGTTCTGCTGTGTGCATAGGCCTTGGCACCAAAGAGGAGGCTGCATGAAACTGTTGCATCTGACCTCTGTCTCTAGGAGGTTTTCCTCCTTCTAAGGGTGTAGCACATGTTGCCTACAACCTACAGCAGGAAGAAAGGACAAAACCAGACCAGACTGCTGTGTTATGACCTGTTTTTTCTTCACTCAGCCAAGATTTAGCTGTAGCTGTCCAGAAAATGTAGGGACGTGGTCCAGGCAATTTCACATTGGTTAGCCAGATTCTTTCAGAAGAGCTCCTCAGTGAGACAGAATCTAACCTCAGGATGACTTTGAAGTTTATAAAAAGAACCGTCATTTAAGTGAAAGCCTCTAAACTCAACAGAATGAAATTGGATGGACAGGGAGCTGCAGCTTTGTAAGAAACAGAATCAAACTGACTCATCACATTATGAATTTTTACTGCACCATTCGTGCTAACACGCTGTATTACTGACAGGCCCCCTGGCTTTCTGCAGTTTCACAGCCATGAAACTAGCCAGGGAATCCACCATCAGCTGTAAAATTATAAGATGGGAAGAAAAAAATTGGTATGGAATACATAATTGCAAGAATCAGCTCTTAATGGAATGAAGCTGGCAAGCTAAGCTGAAGCACAGGAACAGTTACTCTTTCACATGCTGTTCAGCCACTGCCTTCTCTATCATTCACTTCTATCTACTGTGGTAATAATTCTCTGCTGTACATCATTTAAAACCAATAAAAAGATGTGCTGTGAGAGCCAGGTCTAACCAAGTGGAAAAGGAGAAGAAAAGTATCTAGAGGGAGATAATTAACTCTTTTAGCTTCCAGGCCGTTTTATGCAGACAGTAAAATAGGAAGAGGTAAATGAATTCCCCACTGGTCTTTCCAGCTAGGCTTTCTGGCCCCTGCAGGGGCACAAGGTGCTTGCTGCTCTTGCATGGCCTCTGTGAATGACAGCTGTATCTCCTGCCCTTGAGCTTTATAGCACTGGGGTCACCAGCAGGAGCACTCTGCACCTCCACCAAAGCAACCTGCCAGCTCTCCAGCAGTGAGCATTTTGGGGGGTACGAGGCAGCAATGTGAGGCTGGATCAGACAGCAGGGAGCTGCTCCTGAAGCCCTCACAGGAGCCTCCAGCTGCAGCAGATGCGACACAGGACACTGTTGTTAATTATTTTATCTTTCAGAATGAGGGAGGGGAAAGTTGAGTAAATGAGATCAGATCAATCAAGTTTAAATTATTCAATGTCTTAATATTTCTGAAGGGGACTTCTATTCGATTACTGAGCTCCGCCATCTCAGTTAATAATTAAATAATATGCTGGCAGGCACAGTGCAGAATGATCATTTCTATTATTACTCATGATGATATCTAGTGCTCCAGTACATATGTAGCTGGGAGTTAGTAGTTTTGTCAGATCATTAATTTCCCAGTTTAAATAAAAGCTTTAAACCTTGTTGCCTGTAGTTAGGGCACAACCAAACATCACAAATGGAGAACGTAAGGCTGTTTTGATACACAGCTGAAGACTGAGGTAGACTCACCTTTGCTTATTTAAACTCACATTCTCCAGGAATCTTGCTGTGTTGCATTCTTAATTTATTAGCTGACATTACATTGCAGAAGCTGTTGTAAATTAAGGCCTCTGACATTTGGTAGTAAGAGGTATGAGGTAGCACTGGAAAGCCCAAGACAACAAGTCTTACATGGGCAGGAATACAGGCAGGAATGGTGCTGTTAGCAACAATGACCACTTGTCTTGCTTTACGCATGTGGCCCAATAAAGCACAAGTTTCACCTTCACGTAAGCTGAAATTCCCAGGATGAGCAAAATGCCAATGACCTGTGAGTACTGAATTCTCCCTGCTGGCAAGATTTCAGCTGTTTCAACTGAGAGCTGCAAAGAATTGCTGCCCACTGTTTAAAATCTGAAAAGCACTATCACCATGTCTTTCCCAATGCTGCTGCCTGCAAAAAAAAAGACCTGTTTCGTCAGTTACTATCAGTTACAACTGGATGTGTATCCAAATTCAGCATATTTTATAACTACTTCTGCCTCTTCAGGAAGTCACTTTTGCTCTCCAGTCACAGCCAGTTAGGGGAAAAAAAATAAATCACTCTCTCAGACCTAGATAGGGTGATCATGCAGATTACTACATCATTACACCAGGCATCTCCCCAAATTAAATCAATTTTCACAATAAGAATTAAGAATTGTGCAGCAAAATATTACTTAGATTAATCCATTTCATTAGAAAAATTAGTCTACTGCTATATTTTAAAGCAGACGGGAAATGAAAAGAAAAATGACTTTCCCAAGCTTGCTCACCTCCTCAGCCCCAGCAGTTGGTGTAACAGCCAATCTGGGCTCTGGTGCTAATTTCACAACATCAGCCAAGGGCACATTTGTCTCAGCTACAAGTCCTGCAATGAGAGTCACAATCCTGATCAATGCAAAAAGCAAGATGAGGGATGTGCCTTGACTCCCAGGCAAATTAATACCTTATATTGATCTTCCCCGGTCAGGTCAGCACTCAGGACTGAAGGATAAACAGCAAAAAATCTTACATTCCAGTGCACTAGCCTGGGAAGTGGGGATGCTGCGACTGAGTTTTTGCCAATCACTCAACTCATACCCTGGAGAATAGGCAGGCAGCAGAAACGCTATTCAACAGTATCAGTAATTATTTATGGTTACAACAATATAGTAAACAGCAGTGGAAATATGTGGAAGCAAGAGATTCAAGGACAAAATGTGACTAAACTAAAAAGGAAGTGAAAAGGGTGTCAAGAAAGCATGCTGCAAATCATTAAACACGTTGATATAGGAAGAAGCAGAATAAAAGCAGTCCTACTACCACAGCATGTGGATCACAGCATTTCAGGAGCTCCTTGTTAGAACTCTAAGTACCCCAGGTGAGCTGTGGAAAACCCTACTTGTACCCAGATTTAAGGAGCCATTGCCATCAATATTTCATTTATATTAGGAAGTCTTTGCTTATACTCAATTCCTTTGTCTGGCTAAAAGTGAGTCAGCTGAACACATCAATCAAAAATGCCATTTAGAAATACACAAGGTTGGCAGAGCACCTGAGCTAAGGAGCCCCGATGGCAGCATGGCATCTGAAATCTTCCCTCAACCACTCTGTCAGTCAAGCCTCAAGATTACACATGCCAAACTGGCAGAGAGATTTTATATCTTCCACACATATGAAATAACTACAAAAACTTCAATAATGGTTCTATGTTTTGCTTGTATTCAAGGACAAAATTTTGCTTGTAGCATTATGCACTGGAAAGCTTTTGGTGACTGCTGAAGCAGTAGGCAAAGTTTGAGTACAGAGTTTGGAGATCTAGCCTCCAAGTTGCACAAATAGTTCCATTATGGTTTCAAACACACTGATAACCAAACTGTGCTGCTTACACTGCTCTGCCATGCCTTGCCTGACAGAATCCCTGAGACTTTTCTGGAAATAAAGCAGAGAGCATGCTGTGTGTGTTAAACACACTGACTCAAACTTCAGGCTGTGCTGCTTTCAAATGCAAGAGAGCATGTAGTCCTCAGATGCTATAATGTGACAGCAGAACTTGCTTCTAAAAATGCAACCTGGCTGATTTTTCCTGATGACTGATGTTATCTTTTCCCTGCTTGTACAATGGCATGGATCTTACACGAACCTTTACAGAAGCTATCCATTTCTGATTTAGTGGGCATGGTGGCACTGATGGGCTTACGATTGGACTAGATGATCTTAGAGGTCTTTTCTAACCTTAGTGATTCAATGATTAAGGGCCAAATCCTAAAGATTCTAATCAGAAAAACGGAGGTTAAGAACAATTGGCCTAGACAATGACTTCAGAATTTGATCCTCATTCCTTAACTTGTTTAGCAATAAGGTATTAGAAACTTACTTTAAAAAATTCTTTAATATAATGTCCTGTCTGGGATTGAACTCTTAAATAGCTGGGGGCCTATCCTAAACATAGCACTGCATGCATTAATAAATACAAGTTCATTAACACCTTAAATCTGGGTCTTGGACTGTTGCATTACACTGAGTGATGTAGTACTTACAGCAGAATGACTGGGTAACCTAAAAGTATCTCAGCATTTATGCTCTTACAATGTGAAGTGCACACAGCTTGAGAGTGAAGCCCAGTATGCTTGTATATTGTATGTCTTGACATTCAAAAGCTAGAAGATTTATGTAGGTTTATCAACATTTACTTGGCCAGCAGTATTCCTGTACTTGTGGTCCCTGTTGTCTTGTATCTTCTTTGCTAGGATAGAACTTCAGTTTGTTTTGACCATTTCAGCCACACAGACAACTACACGACACATAAAGCTCCTAGACTCAACCCTGCCAATCTCAGCAGTTTCCAGTCCTTATTCCCCAGCTGAGAAGCACCCACCAAACTTGAATTATAATGTAAATGTTATTCATGGGTCTGATCCAAGTGTATTAAAGCAACTTCCCCCTTGCTTTGACCTCAGTGACCTCAGACTGATTCACCCAGTTTTATTCCCCCTCATTCTCAGTAACGTTAATCCTAAGTATTAACCAACTGAAATTAAACATCTAGACCACTCAGAAGTATCTCCTTACAGTCTTACCGTGAATTGCTCTGTAAGCACTTCCTAAACAAGCAGAGTTGGCAGTATCGATAGTGTACACTGGTGCATTGAACACGTCAGACAGGACCTGGGAAGTACCAGAGCATCAGTTATGCATGTTCATGAAAGACAAAGGATAAGCAATTGCTGTTACTATACAGGAAAACAGACAATAATATATACACTCCAGCAGAGCACTTGGAAAGAAGTACCAAAGGCAACAGTGAGTCTTCTGAACTTGTGACACAATGGAGTATTGGTAAATCTGATCTAGAGATGCAACTGGGGTTGGCTGACCCAAGCAGAAAGGAAGGACAAAGGAACCAGTTCTCAACTTTGACAGCATAAAAGTCTGCTAAACCAGTTGTCTTTGCCTCCAGCACTCCCATTACATTAGGGTTAGCAGAATGATGCACGAGCTGGTCTCACAGGCTTTACACATACCAGGAGTTTTCTTGTGTTTGAGTAATCCTTAGCTATGAAGATGAAGCAAGGCTGCATGTTCTCAGATCGGTTTGGCAGTAGGAAGAAAGTAATACATGCAAAGAGTCTGTTTAGATATCCAACAGATACTAAGCTTCTTCACCATGCACCATCCCACCCACTGCACTGAAATCTACACCAGCATCTTGCATTTGCTGAGTGTATGCACTCTCCCTCACAGCATAGATTTAAGAAAATACTGTGGAGGGAAAATGAAGACAAATTTGTACAGGGACACAGTAGATTCAAGAACACTTCACTGAAAATATTGTCAACTTACTCCAAATTAAATAGATATTTTGGTTTCATCTCCCTAAGGATTGTAGGTGTCCCTCAGGCCACAGAGAAGCAAATAACAATTCAGATTTAACTTGCATTGAATTCTATTACTTTTACCAAAGTGTATCACCTGATTTACATCAGTATATAAGAATCTAAAATAAGGTCACAGTGTCCTTAAATACAAATCACTCAGATTTGTGACCAGCAAAACCCAATCCAGGTATGCACAGCCCCGCTGATCATAGAATAGAGTCACAGAATCACTGAGGTTAAAAAAGACCTCTAAGATAATCCAGTTCAATTATCCACCCATCACCAATATTTCCCACTAAACCATGTCCCTCAGTACAACATCTAAATGTTTCTTGAACATCTTGAGGGTCAGGGACACCACCACCTCCTTAGGCAGTGCATTCTAATGACTGACCACTCTCTCAGAGAATTATTTCCTAACGTCCAACCTGAATGTCCCCGGTGCAACTTGAAGCCCTTGCCTCTAGTTCTACTGTCAGTAATGTGGGAGAAGAGGCCAATCTCCACCCCACCACAACCTCCCTTCAGGCAGTTGTAGAGAGTGATAAGGTCACCTCTGAGCCTCCTCTTCTCCAGACTGAACAATCCCAGTTCCCTCAGCCGCTCCTCGTGAGGTGTGTGCTCCAGACCCCAAAATACTGGCTAGGCCTAATCACATACATGCTGTGTGATCTCCCTCAAGATAGGGCTCAGGACTCCACATAAGATGACTAAGGAATTAAATTCATATATGTTACAGTAAAAATAGTATGCTACATTTTTAAAGGATTTTGTCTCTTTCTCTGAATAAGGGATATCTGCACATAAAAACCTTAGATAATCACAAATTTTGGTAATCTGAAAAAAAAAGCATCTCGTTGCTAATTAGAATCCAATAAAAGCCTAATCTTACACACTTTTTATGCTCTCTTCTGTTAATACTGCAGTGTCAGTATTGCCTAATTTCTGTCAGTAAGCAAGAACTGAGCAAAAAATGAGCTTCAGTGTTAGAGGACAAATGGAAAATTAACCACTGTATCCATTAAAAAGCACCCTGGAAATAAGGTCACAGAGTGCTAGATTCAAATGTCCATCCCATCTGTATGGTTTCACCACATTCACCATCTGTTTCTTCATCTCTTCATCTCAAGTAGGTATTCCTTGCCTTATGCTTGAACTGTAAATGCCTTTGGACAACAGAGGCCTTTTGTGTCGCACCTCTACAGAGCCTTACACAATGCAGCTCTGTTCAGTAATGCTAATAAGTACTGTAATCCTACAAATAATAACTATTGTTTGTGTCACATGATTATGGAATTAAAATTATTAAAAGTTCATATAATTAGTATGTTACTCAAAACCATGATCTCTCTCATGAATAATTTTAAAAGAAACTATTAAAGGCTTTTCTGTTAAAAATATTTCACTGTGTTTCACATGGTCATTAATCAGGCCTCACATATATTATAAAAAGATTCCCAGAGCAGTGGAGAAAACTGCTGTGCTATAGCTGCATTTTTTTAAGCACATTTTCCTAAGTTGCCTTCCTTGCTATGTAAAATACAGGAGCTAGTGAATGTTGATTAATTAAATGATACCCTCTTGTAGCCCTGGAACAAATTATCCAAAATTGACCACGATAAGGGTGGAAGCTGTTATTCTTCATGCAACTGATATGGTTTCTGAGGTTTTGATTAAATTAAAAAGGAGGATCCAATTAACCAGTGATTGAATTAAGTGGACGACACTGTATTGATCATATTATTTTAAGACACTTCTAATGAGTTTTAAAAGCAGCTCTGTTGCTACACTTGAAGAGAAAGCTTCACAGGAATCACTCTCACAACCACAAATTTTCAGCTATTTTAAAATAATGAGCAACAAAAACATTCCATTCTCAGCCTTCATTCCACAGCATGGAGACCCTCCTAGTATCTAAATACTGCTTTAAAAGCAAGTATCTATTAATTCAATCTTTTTCTTAACATACTCTTACTAGAACTATTTTAGTGGGGACCAATATTTTAAGCCATTAACATACCAGTCAATTTTCCAACATCAACTTCTTGAGTAAAATAACCAAAGCAGATGAAGTGAAGTAACATCTACAGGCAAAACATTCCAAGTCTTTCCATTGTGTCCCAGTCAGCTCTACATCCTATGGTTCTACAAACACACGTTCTAGATGACTTAGGAGAAAGTGAGCTCTTTGCTTTTCAACCTCCATTTATTCTAAGTCATGTTTTGCAGGAAAGATCACATTCACTTTGTAAAACTGTGATCGACAAAGAATATCATAGAATCATAGAATCATAGGGGTTGGAAGGGACCTCAAGAGATCATCGAGTCCAACCCCCCTGCCAAAGCAGGTTCCCTACACCAGGAATATGCTGTGTAGCTGAGGCTGGCCTCAAGTCTTTCTGTAGCTAATGGAAATGGATTGGTATCCAGAGAACACAATTCACCCTGTGTTGACTAAGTCCTATGCACAGGACTCAGCCCAAAGCTAAGACAAGTGCTTTGTGGTGTAGATGTCCATCTCCAAGCCCATCTCTAGTCAAAGGGAAGCTTGTTGGTACAGACAGTCGAGTAGAGAAAACCCAGGATATTCTTGGAACAAAGTATTTTAACCAGTGTTAGGTGCACAGCAACAGCAGCAGATGAGGAAGACGAGAAGAGGGAGGAGTGACTACACAGAAGGTACTCTATTAATATGAGACACAATGCTAATAAGAAACAGATGTTCCATAACAACACGAACAGGGTTTAGAGTGTTTTTTCTTTGGTAGCTTTGACTGATTTTTTGAGTGTCCATCACCAGGATAATCCAGTTTCGGTCTAAGGTCCAACATTGACTTTAATGACAAAAACTATAAATATCTCAGGTATCTTATCAAGTTTCTTCTTGCTTTCTTTGCTCATTGATTTGACATAAGCAATGAGACCTGGAAATCACCAGTGTTTCAAATACACATCCATAAAACTAGTGAGCTGTAAATAAATTTAAAGTTCAATACAAAGTTAGCATTAGTCTCCACAATAAACCTCGGGAAAAATCCTAATGACCTGAAGCACTTTCACAATCCTATACCCACACCTTCCCATAAAGTTGCAGTAATTTGGATGCTGTATACCAAAATAAAAATGTAGATACAACCGTGTGTCCAGTTCAATTGATTCAATTTTCTACTTACCTGTAATATCTTTTTATTATGGGATGCTCCACCAGTAGCCAAAATCCTTGTTCTGGGCACTGCAACGCAAAGGAACACAGAGATTAGACTGAAAGTGCATATTGTCCAGATTTGCACTACTGAACCAAGCAATGAGAATGAGGAGGGGGAGTCAGATGGTTGGGGGCTCTCTCCCTGTACCTCTAATTTACCATCTGTAAAAAAGAAGATAAGACTAACTACCCACCTTTCCAAGACACTTTACAACACTTACTTAAAAGAGGCAGTATAAGTTTTGCACACCTATTATTATTATAGTGCTATCAAGTCTGGGAGATTTGCAAAAGAGATATTCAAAAAGAAAGGCAGAGTGTTATTATACAACAGCTCTGGTTTGAGGTCAGATTGGTTTGGCTCACAGCTGTGTATATAAAAACTGACAGGTAACCTTTAAAAGCAGCAGTATTTTCCAAACTTATCTCCCTGCGACGTCCACAGTCAGAGTTCACTGAAACCTGAGCATCCCTATATGCCTGAATGGCAAGGAAGTGTGTCAGAAGGTAATTAGAGATGGTCTAAATCAATCCAGCAAAACAAAAAAAAATACATAAATCTTTATTCAATTAAAAATCACAGATTTGGGGGTAGTGGGGGAAAAAAAAAATTACCCTGCATGTTCTTTAGTCTTTATAAGAAATCTACCTTTCCTCATCGTGTTCCTGACTTTCTGTCCAGTGTCTCATTATTTATTTGTGTACATGCTCCTCTGGAGCATGACATCCAACAAGCCATACATCTATCCACAACCACAATTCAGCAAGGTATTACAAGCTTCAGTAGTTCAAGTATCACACTGAAATTCTTTAAAGATTTAAAATTAAATGAATGCATAAATACTTCAATATCTTATATTTTAAAAAATAAATCTACACACTTAATTACCCTAATCTATCACAATAATAGCAGCACAGTAATATGATCTATTACAGTAATATCATCATGTACATCCTCCTGCAAGGGGAATTTTACTGTGATATTATTTTGTTACTTTAGCCTCATTTTTAACAAAAGCTAAAAAACATCTTATTTCACACAAAGCAAACTTGGTCAATTTATACTGAGGTCCTGAATAAGTTGTTGTCGCTTGTCCTTTCAATTTCCTTAATGGCAAAATGCCTGAAGAAAGAATCAGAAACAGAAGATGTGCCTCAGAAAAGGCTCCTCGTGACATTTCTTGACCCACAGTGAGGTGCTCAGGTGGAGTCTAAGACCCAGCTACAGCACTGCATGGAGGACCCTATTTCACTGATAAATTTAATTTTATTTTCCTCTTTGGAGGATATTCAGTGATGCACAAATTGGGTTTTAAAAGCCATTAGGATCTCTGTCAATGTCAGTAAACAAATAAAACCAACAGTAGAGTGATTCCTCAGGGAAAACAAGTTTCAATTATACCAACACAGAATGACAGATCCCTGCCAAGATTATCACAACAATGTAATAGCACAGAAACCAGTGAAAAATAACTAGTAAGACTCTGTTCCTAGAAAACAAACTGAACTCTAAATGATCTGCCTGGTAGTTGCAATTCCATCTTGCTAAACCTTGCTGTGAGTATAAATTCTTGAAGAAGTATCATATCCAGCATGAAAACACATTTCAAAGACAGCCAGCAGGACAGAATTAGAAACAAGTTTATTTGCTACACTTCACAGCAACTGAAAGCAAGGAATAAGCCATGCTTACTATCCCCTGCCTCTGGAAAGGGGCTTAACAAGCTGCCGGGCTGTCACCATCAGGACAGAACCATCAGGTGCACAAGACAGAAGGAATCAAGGGCTGGAGTCTTCTACTCATCACTAGGTTGGAAAATTCAGGTTTTGCTTGTACTATATATTTATCACATAACTGTAATTTGGGACGTTTCAATATAAATGCATTACCATAATAAAAGCAGGGGTAACATCTCAGTGCAGGAGCATGTGGAAATCATCTATGAGCCTGTATTTACTCTGCTTTCAGGTGAAGAAGGTATCTAATGAGGGGAAGTAGAGTTAAAGCCAAAGGTGTTTAACAGACTGATTATCTGCACAATTATCTTAATCCAGACTAATGTTTTTGTGGCTAAACACTAAGAATTATTTCAGTGTCCAGGGAACCCACTTGACAAAAGAAACAGATGTAGATTATGCAGCGAAGTTTCAACTGTTGGTTGGATATCCCAAGTTCTAAATTGGACCAGCTTATGAGTGCAAGCACATACAGATGCAAGGAAAAGAAGTACTACACTGAAGGCACGTCCTATACATGAAGGGCAAAATCATTAATTTTCCTCAACTAGGATGGTTTGCTTCACTGAAACACATCCCAGTGGGTACCAGTTTTGTGAACCTTAGCCATCACCACCTGACAAGAGAACCTGACCCACGGTACTGTTGGGACTGGTCCATCCAGACCATGAGGAAGAGTGACCTCAGAGCTCTGCATTCCCAGCAGCAGCTCCACATGCAGCCAGAGCAGGGACAACAGCTTCCTTGGTTGAGTTTCAACCACTTATTACAAACAAGGAGCAGGTCCCAAAAGAACTGATCTGAAATTGCTGAATTTTGTGTTTCTCTCTTATTTCAGTCTCTCCTGAGAATGTGGAAAATGCATCGATCACTGATTTCAGGAATTGCCTTTTTAATGCCAATATTGTGTGCTTTACTGCACAGCGGACATTTGCTCTTAGATGTGTAATTGGATACATCTTATAAATAAATAAAGCCCATCACTTATGTATACGGGGGCATTAACAAAGACATCATTCATCTATCACTAGTGGTGTTCTCAGCCAGCTGTGGGTGAATCTGTCAGATGCTACCATCTATCCCCTACAGCAATGCACAGAAAGAACTTAAATACAGCGTTACTAAAAAAAAAACAACTGTAGCAAACATAATTCAGGAATTCAATTCTCTGACAGTTGAGAGAATCAGTTTAAACATCTTTTAATTAAAAGCTCCTTTAGTACCTAACCAACCCGCTTATTTCCTTCCTATTTAAAATTTGATGATTTTTTTAGAGAGCCAATACGGAATTTTAACCCTATGTGGAAAGCATTCACAGCTGTATGTGGAATCACAGAATCATGGCAAGGCATTGTCCTGCAATATGCATCTCTTCTACACATCTATTATCTGCTGTGCAACACCGTGGTTGATTGAATGAAATTCAGTTAAACCAGTAATTGCTATGGCTGGGGGAGAGCAGTGGGGAGAAGTGTAGAAGTTCACTTACATAGAAAGATCACAGAATTATAGAATGGCTTGGTTGGGAGGGACCTCAAAGATCATCTAGCTCCAACCCCTGCCACGTGCTGGGTCACCAACCACTAAATCAGGCACTACATCAGGTTGCCCATGGCCCTATCCAACCTGGCCTTGAGCACCTGAAGGGATAGGGTACAGACGGGAGTGCAAGGTACTTCCCCAAACAAAACTAGACTGAGAAGCCAGCCCACAGCCAGACTGTGTTACCATTCCCACAACAAGCCCCACTCTGTCTTTCAGAGATACAACAAGAAGAACTGGATGATATTAAAGTTCATCTCCTGGCTCTTGTTTTCAGTCAAAGTATTGCTTTTACCAAAAAGCGTAAGGGGGAAAAAAATCTGTCACTGCAAAGACTGAGAAGTTAGTTATTTGTATTATAGACATTTCAGTGGTCCCAGAAAGACTGTAGTTTTACATGGCTTTATATTAACAAACACAGAACTGATGCCTTTCCAAAAAAGCAAGCAGTTCAAGCAGATTCAGATACAAAGTAAAGGATGGATTGGAACAAAAATTTTAGAAAGTGGTAACTCAAAGAGCGTTGCCCATATGGACTCAGCAAATGAAATGGGAATCAGCAAGTAAGACAGGCAGCCTCTCCTGAGCAACCCAACATCCCCTGCAATGGTCTCGGCACATAACTGTATCTATTCACAAAAAATAATCACATAAGCAAACTCACTTCAATTTGAAGGCTAGTGCTGATGAGTAGCACCAAGGAGGCTGGAGGCAGAAATTCACTCTCCAACAGGAATGGGGGCAGATCAGACTAGTAACAGGTCCAGATGTTGATATCAATGGGAAGACTCCTGACCTTAGGGTTTTGGGTCTGACTGCATTTCAACTGGGAAGTAACAACATGCCTGTACCAGTCCTGACTTCTGCTAGCTCATATAAGAAGTCAGGAATGAGAATCTGAGGATTGAAAGTCGTTGACTTTTCCATCTAAATTTTCACTGTGGTGCACAGCCCTAGTTTGTACCCCAAACTCCAGGCACTTGCTGACATTCAAAACTCCTAAAACACTTTTCAAGGCTTCACCCAAACAACTTTATAATGTCTTTCTCATCACAGATGAATCCATAAATAAAACAGAACAATGGAACATGCATTCAAAAAGCAGCTGATTACGCACATGAACCCAAGCCAGCTATAAGCATGATTGCAAATAACTGCAATTTACAATTTGTAAGCAACAAGAAAAGTGTCAGTCCCTCCGTTATTTCTCTGATTAACTCCAAACACTATAATTTTAAAAAATTTATTTTCTAGCTTTTCATTCAAGAAAAAACAAAACAAGAATACATCATTACTTAGCCTCATTTATAAAACAAATGTTCCAAAATCTTCCTCCTTACATATTAACTCCTCAAAAACTCACGCTAATCATTCTTCTGCAAATACAGTGAAAGTAAGAACCTGCTACAGTACACAGCTTTTCTCACCTGTATCTCTGAAATAGGAAAATATGCAATCTACAGAGTGCCTCTCAAATCCCTTCTTACATGACTTGGAGGACTGGGTCAAAGGCACTTCCTTCTCTGCCTCATTACACTACATTACTTCTGACACCTCCAAGTATTTCATTAAAAAAGGGAAAAAAGAGTCTGCCACAAACAGTCTTCAGCACAACAATTTCTACCTGACTGAGTAAAGAGTAATGTAAACTCAAACTCTTTTGGGTTATGTTTATTGGTTTTTCTTTTTGTTTTAAATTCACAGGCCAATACAACTGCCCGAGTGAATAACTACAAGCTGGAAGATAAATAATAGAACAAATCCAGCCATCTTTACAGTACTAAAAAGAAGACAGTAATTCATAAAAACTATTCAAAAGCCATTCTTTATAAGACCTTACCTTCCCTTTGAAGTGTCAGTTAATTTATTACAGAAAGAAGCAAGACATATTTTCCATGTAGGTTGACCATTTCCTTACTTACAAGCAAAAAAGTTTTCATATTTCATAACGGGTTTTAATTTCATTAGGGGCTTTATTTACTCAAACTTATGTCATAAATTTTCCAGACACAGAATATATTTTTAGTTTTCTAAATACAGCGTCTGGGGAAGAAAAACAGCTCCTAAGGATAGAATTGATCATCCGTCTGTAAGGCTACAGCTCTTATCAAACCTGCTCTAACTCAACAGGAGGAAAAAAGCCAAGATTTCCTCTGTAACAATGACAAATATGGCTAATATTCTCAACATTTATGCTACTTACATAGATAAAGTCTCTATAATGATGTAGGGGACAACAAGCATGATTCTTCTTGCTCACTCTTCTGCAAGGCAAGAATAATACCACTAAAATGAGTAGATGTGCTAACACCTCACACCTACGTAAAACTGAGTAGAAATGGTATCCACAGCAAAGACCCATATGCAACTGCTAGTCTAGGTCACCTTACACTCTCAAGCAACAATGCTGACTTCTAATAGCAGAAATCATTCTTCATGAAGATACCAAATTTAGCTTTCCGAAGACCTTGTGCTTCAGTAAAGACAAGCTTTGTATTTCACAACCCAAAGCTTAAAGAGACTATATCACCGACCCTGAAACCACTCATAACCTAGCTCACACCAGATAGGAATGTGCAAGTAACACTGACTCAAAGTCTTTGTCTTTTCAATGGCTTGCAAGAAAATAAACAGAAAAATGCGTACATAAATTCTCTTTTAACGTTTTCTTTTAACACATTACTGCCAATTACCCCAAAACACACATAGTTAAGAAATACTAAAGGAAACAAAAAAATTAAGATACAGCTCCGGTGATAATTGAGCTTCATTGACTTCAGCAGCATTATGCAGCAAGGAAAACTTTAGCTCATGAATGTTAAAGACTTATTTGGAAACAAGCTGATCAATAGTCATAACAGAGCTATAGCATATACATTGACAAGCTCACAACAAGATCTCTGGAATATTTGCACTTCTTGTAGAAATTCTGCAGAGCTGCAATTGCTTATCAATTTGCTGAGATTTTATTTATTTGAGACATGGATCTCTATTTGACTGAATATTTTGATGAAGCCCGGGCTAAATTCCAATAGTAACGTATAAAAAAGTCTGCAACTCAGCAATAGACTTTACAGTATGGGGTGAAAAAAAGCAGCAGGTTTAGATCTGAAGTCTTCATAGATACAGACTGGATAATTTGGAAAAAAGCTTCCTGTGAATACTTTTAAGGAAAGAGGGAAGGCCAACGAGAAGAAACGCTTGTAATTTATTTGGTCAAATCTGAAAATGTACTTGAGAAGTCCTCTCCTGAAGACAGTATTACTTCAAGTCGTCCTTGTTCTGACTTGCATAAATCCTTGGTTATGAATTCATTTCTTATAGAAAACTTAAGTTACCACGGATTAGTGAGAAGGGAATGAGAATGATCAGAGGGTTTGAACACCTTTCCTACAAAGAAAAACTGAGGGAGCTGGGTTTGTTCAACCTGAAGAAGAGAAGGCTCCAGGGAGACCTCACTGCAGTCTTTCAGTATTCAAAGGGAGGTTATAAACAGGAGGGAGACTGACTTTTTACACAATCTGATATTGATAGGACAAGGGGGAATGGTATTAAACTGAAAGGGGGAATTTAGATTAGATAATAGGTGGAAATTCTTTACTCAGAGGGCAGTGAGGCACTGAAACATGAAAGCTGGAACCAATGTCACAAATAAATTGATTCTCAAAAAATGTTCAGAAGTAGAATTTAAGAGAAGAGACAAACTGGACAGTTGAAGTCTAGCCATCACATCTAGCTATTCAAAAACCTACCTACAGAGAGCTCCAGAGATGTTAAAGGTGAGAACAGATCATCTGCTTAAAAGAGGTCACATAATTTTAACACAATTACCCCACAATTCAGCTCAACACTAATTGTTGAAGACAATAATCTGAAGAGGACAGAGAGTTTCAGATGAAAGACTTGAAGTGAAGGAGAATTTATTGTGGTTACTGGCTGTTTTCATGTTTAATGACCTTTAAAGTTAAATATTTGCACTTTTCCCATCATTTAGGTTTTTATTTTTAAACTTCTGTTTGGTTGATCTTTGTGGCTTCAGTCTTCCAATGAAAAGATTACTATAGAATTGGGTTTCCTCTTTGTGTCCTGGCAATTACAAACTACAATTAAACTGCATCTTATCTTTCTTTTTGATAAATACATTAAGTTCTGCTACTCATTAAAAGGCTTATTCCTAAGACCACAAATCACTGATGCTTAGAGCCACTGATATGCTACCAGTACCTTGCAGAAATGTCTTTACCACTAAAACCACTATCAAAGAAGAGAAAAGTCAGTAAGAGGATTAGAAACATCTACCTTAGCATTATATAGTCAGTTTGCCTATCCCAACATTTAGCAGGAAGGTGCCAGTGTACGAAATTGGTTGTGTAGAGAGGTTGTAGAGAGTCTTCCTTGGAGATCTCCGAAAACCACCAGGACATGGGATTGGGCACACTGCTCTGGATTGGCCTGGTGGAGCAGAGTTTGGAGAATATGAATTTCAGAGGTCCTTTCCAACTACAGAATGGTTTGGATTGGAAGGGACCTTTAAAGATCATCTAGTTCCAACCTTAGCCATTCTGTGAACTACTAATTCATCACAGAGAACTTTTCATCAGAAATCAGCCAGGTCTATTAGAAAAATATGCAGGCATTGAAGGCCTACAGCTGTGGAACACACACTATGCAGAGTCCTGAGGGAGGTCAGGTATCCTGTGGTCCTCAATGCAGGAAGCCCTGGAGCTGGGAGAGCTCAGCATTAAACCATTCATCAGGAACACTGGAAATGCAAACTTACAATTCCTACTTCTCAGTTCCCTGAACTGGAGGTGAGACATTTAACCAAAGTCAGAGCCATGCAGGATATTCCCAGAAATTGGTTAAATAAATAAAGCCATCACTACCTTAGGCATTTTCTACTAACTAAACATGATAAAACATGACTGAGGCATAGGAAGTTCCACACAAATGTGCATGGGAACTTCTTCACAGTGCAGGTGATGGAGCACTGGAACAGGCTGCCCAGAGAGGTAGTGGAGTCTCCTTCTCTGGAGATATTCAAGACCTGCCTGGATGCCTACCTGTGCAACCTGGTCTAGGGAGCTGCTTTGGCACGGGGGTTGGACTCAATGATCTCTAGAGGTCCCTTCCTGTGTGATTCTGACACATGAGAAATCCATGCTTGAACCTGAGCAAAATATACACACCCTCATGCCTACCCAACTCTGACATGGGCAACCACCACATGGTTTTACAGACCATGAAGTGATGTATAGCACTTGCTGCTGAGCTATTTAGAATCACAAAAACATCACTGTTTCATTTTTAAGAACTATTTGTTCTCACGTACAGCAATACTCAGCCTTGGCAATCTTCTATGGGCAATAAAAAATTACATTGGCAAATCAACAGATGATACCACCCATCGAAGGTTAAAATGGGAAAAGCAAGGAAGGAGATAAATGAGCTGCCCAAGGTCGCACAAAATCAGTAGAACAACCAAGAATAGAACAAAGGCCTCTTCATTACTTAGATCGCAAATGCATTCGATTCTGCATTAGTTAATCTGCACAGTCTGTGCACCAGTAGAAAGACATGTCCACAGGAGAAAATATAACAATAATCAGATGCAAGTTCAGTGTTACCTAAAGCCACAGAGCATAATTAAAAGGTACGGGTGCAATGATCTGACCTTGAATGCTGCTTGAGGAAACAGAGAAAAGAATATCCTACCAAGTGTTTTGTTTCTCAAGAAACCCGAAGTGCCACAGACTTTGGGAAAAAAACATATTGAGATCAAGATTTGCAAACCAGATCTCAACTCTGCTTTGTGTCTTTTTGTGTCATCCAGAAATATTAGTAAAGGCCTACAAGCAGCAGGAAAGGGTCAAGGTCCAAGCATTATCAAGTAATGTTGGTGTTTTCTTCAGAAGATTTTTCTAAAGAGGTATTAAATTTTTGGTACTCATGAATGTTGTCCTATAAGATTGTTTTGTATTTAGTGCTCGTGAAGAACTTTTCTTCTTTTTCTTTTTAATACCTCCTACTCCTCTCAATACAAATGTATATAAGTTACAGGTTATAAAGTACTTTGAAAGAATAAAACCAGCTGACGGGATGAGTACACCTGCTCACAGAACACCAGGTTAAGAAAACCAGAAAACCTGTTTTATTTTCTTTTGCTTGCTCAGAAAAGTTGAATACCCTGAGAAGGGAAGCAAGTAGAAGGAGTTGGAAACACTTGCTCTATTCTCTCCCTGAAAAATGGAAAAAAGAACAACACTGATCCTCCACGTGTGACTCTGGTGGGTCCCTCCACTGTCCTGAGCCTCCTTCCCCGTGTACCATCTGCATGCAGCATGGGGACTCTTGCACCAGCTGAGGCTCTGAGCACTGCTAAACTCCTCTGTTATTAACAAACCTCCTGCTTTCCGAGTGGATTATCTATAAATGAATTTTGTGACCTCTGGCAGACTGGAACTAAACAGAGAATGGAGTTTTTTCTCCTTTAGCTAAAAAAAATAGGGGCTATATAAAGATGAATTGAGAGAAGCAATTAATATTTCCTAATAAAAGTCATGCTGAATGTGAGAACTGCTGCGTTTCTCGGGTTTTCTGAGCAGAAAGGTTCCAGGTAGCTGTTCATTCAGGGCTGGGCTCATGTAAATTGGGTGCTGTTGCCAAGCAACAATAGGTGCTAAGGAATGAAATACAGGCTGCAGAAACCTAATAGCCTGGAGAGAACAAGAACTACAATCTGAGATTTATGGTAGATATAAAAGGAAGAGTCATTCTCCCACACACAAAGAACACAGATACTTTATTATAAATGTCCTTAGCATGTTTTTCTAAGGTATGATTAAGTAATGAAATCCCCGCTCCACCCCAAATCAAACACGTAATTATTTTTTTAATGTTTTGTTCATTATGCTTTCTAGAAAAAGAACTCGAGAAATTAGCTACCAAGACAAAAGATACATTTAACCCACAGAGCTCTTTTGCCCAAGAATAATGTCAGCTATCCAGACCGTGCTGCAACTGCCAATCAGCTCTCCACTTCCCTTTATGTTTTTGTACCATGCTCATTAACATTGCAACTGATCATCAGAAATTCTCCTTAAGCTTATTAAGATTTTAAAATATTTTTAGCAAGTTAATTAGAATACATTAACAGAGCTCATCTGTGTTCACCCATCATGCATATTTTATTTTATTCAGGCAAATTGTTTTTAAATGAAATACTAGACCCAGGAAAGGTAAGCTGTTGGGTACTGAACAATACAACTCCTTGTGCTGTTTCATTCCCAAACACCCTAAACTTCTTGGTGCTGGACAGCAGGGGATTTTCTGATGGCAAACTGTGAGGTATTTTTAGTGCCTACCTTATCCAATTCCCCAGCAGTTGAGGGTGGGTACCAAGACCTGATGGATCCTTGTGGTGCAGAATATCATGTTCCTGCACCATTCTCAGGGCTCAGGATAAATTAAAGCCATCAATGGGGCTTCTCTGGGAACCAATGGCATTATAGTAGGAACAAAAGGAACAGACGTGGTACTGCTATAGGGACAGAAAGAGTCCCTTCAACCCCTCACTCTGTGGTTCAACTGCCCTCACAGATGCAAAGCTTTCTTTTTTTCCATATGAGTCTCTGAAGATATGATTTTACCTTAAGGAAAGGAGTTCAGGCATTATATGGCACAGGTTCCTAACAGGCAAAGGCATACGTGGATTTGGCAGAATAGCAAGAAAAGCTCACCAAGAACAACCCTGAAATACACTTTGCTTTAGCTAGAGTTATAAATTCTTCCCTTTAATGTGCACTAAATGTCACCAAATTCAATCACATAAAATTAAATAACAGTTTATGAGGAAAAGGGAAACAGCAAAACCTACCTTGGAGTATTTTGGGCATGCCACTTCCAGAATTTTACTCTAGTGAGATAAAATCCATCACAGACATTGAAAAGCAACTATAATAATACTATAATAAGGTGCTCCTTGAGACCTATTCATTCACTCACGCCAATCAGATATTGCATGCTATATTTCAAACTGCTCCTTCAGACTCCATCTGGCCCCAGCCCTTCCTTTCTAAGGATGGATGGAAATTCACAGTAATTTTATCAATAATTCTAAGTGGTTACTTTCAGAAGTCTGCTTATATAAAAGGATGAACAAAGTTTGCCAACCTCATGCTTGGTTCAGATTCTGCACTCTCACTGCATTTCAATTAATCTAACACAGACTGCAGAGCTGGCATATTTGATTCAGACAGCAAAGAAAACATCCTTTAAAAAGCAACAGGTCTGAAGCTTTTGATGAGAGATCACAGAATTCCTATCAAAACACACACTGCAATCTCAGCCACCACACATTTCAAGATCTGCATCATTAACACTGATTTGAAGGATGTCAATAATCTCTTTCACAATCTATAAAAGTTCTTTATCTCCCTGACACTTGCTGCTCTTAACCGATTATTGTTTAGATGTGTTTTACTCCTGTTACCTCTCCTGAGATGTTAACCTCTCCAGTTCTACCAGCTGCTCTGTTATCAACCACCACCCTACTCATCACGCTTCCTCCCACTTTGAAACCCCAAAACTGGGAGAGTTTTTTTTCAGTGCTTGGCTGAACACATGAGCCACACTGGCACAGGGGAATTTTAATCACAGTTGGGCAATCCTATGGCAAGCTCTTCCAGATGCTAAAACAACTGCATCTGTGGGTGGAGTTCCTCCTCTCTGAAAATATCCCTACTGATTGCATCAGATACAGATAAAGCTACCCTGTCATAGCCTTTTCCATTTATTTCTGCATTCATTAATCAACTCAAACATCCAAAGCACATGCTCCAGCCTACCCTCAAGCTTGCCTGGGCAGAAGTTTTGCTTTATGAAGGAATTCTCTGTCTTAGAAAGCCAGAAGAGAGATCTCACATCCCTGCTGCAGAGCTGGCAGCAGGCTGCTGCCATGGCCAACACTGCCAACAGCCCATGAATTGGCATTAACACAAACTGTGTTGGTTTATTTTGTAACATTTTTGTAACATTGAAATATGTCCTGTCCTAGGGAAAGAATCTATCTAGAAATCAGTGCATGTTTCTAACAACAGTCTAATTGCAGGAGAGTAAAGAGTAAATGAGCAATGAAGGCAAGTTGACATTTTATTGTCATTTGGAGTGACCAAAGGCACTGAAATATGTTTACAATTAAAAGTATTCCCACAAAAATAATAAAAAAAAGACAATAAAGTGCAATTTAACAAGGCATATGTTCCCTACTCAGGTGAGCATGCTTTGCCCCTAGAATGGAAATCAAGGCTTGGCTACCCAGGCCAGCACAACATCAGCAAATCCTTATAATAATCCTCCTAGAGTTGCATCTATAGTGCAGCTACACTCAACCTCAGGAATTAAAATGAGAACCTGAAATCCTCCAGTGCTTACAGAAAATTTCCTGTTAACCCAGCCATGCCCAGAACACCCACAGTGAATTACACACCCCAACTGCTGCTGACTCTCCTTCTCCCCTAGGCAAGTCCCAGCTACCTTTACTGAAGAGCAGCAAAACTCCTGGCTATCTGAGCACAGAGAATTCATGACCAATTCTTCATGATTTCTTCTGCCAGAAATGCTCCACCGCCATCTAAGAGTGCAATTTAACTGTGCAAAAAGAAACTGTTCACCTCTTCCACTGAGTGACAAAAGGCCAAGGAAATGCTTCCCCAGTCTGGGTACATCTCTGGTTACCTGAGATGAGTTTATCACATACAGCTAAATACGGTGCATCCTGAGTCCCATTCACATTAAATTCAAGGACAAGATCTTCTCCCCAGTTCCTCACCTTTAACATGTTAAATGGCAATAAAGGGTGCAATGACTTTCCAAGGGCATTTACCTGCTTAATTATTCATCAGAAAATTGACTCAGGCACCACAGTATTAAACACATGAAGTAAATTAAGGGGAAAAGCAACAAAAGAGGAAAAGGAATGGCTGTGGTAAGAAAAACATGCAGGTACCCATTTCAATCTCCCTGAGTATTTGAGTATCTCTGTTTATGTTGCTCCAAAAGTAATGCCTCCTATTTATTTTCATGGAAACTACAACAGATGCCAAGAGCACTGTCAGATAAAGGAAATTTGCAGCTATAAAACACTGCATGACCATTAGCTATGCATTTTCACCAGTAATGAACAAGAAACTGTATGCCATGCTTGTGAACTTCGGCACCAGTAGAAGTGTCACTGTTTCACACCTCCTATCACAGCACTCTTACAAGGAAAATGTTGCCCACACAGTTCATTGGCCCAAACTGATGGAAATCAGAAGATGTCCAATACAGACTATAGGATGGGTTCAGTGGGACAGCCCACCCAAGATTGGCAATGTGCTCCACAGTCCTGGTTGAGGTGTTTTCATTTCACGGTGTGACATCTGCACATGGCCATTTGGGATGTGGTTTGTCTTTAACATCACTGACACCACTGCTGAAATACACCACCCACCATCTCAGTGTGCTCACATCCTCTGTTTGCTCTCTATAAAGGTTCAGCAAGCATCAGCGAGTGCCAATGGGAGCCATTCTTTCTGCATGGAATAATTCAATTCCACGCCTTTGTCAGACTGCCCCTCTACTGCCATCTGCCACACAGCAACAAAATGTAATGGAATACGGTTGGGAAGGTTCAACCTCTGCTGCCATCCCACCAACATCTGCCTCTGACATTGTGGGCAAACATCAGAAAATAGGAGACATTACTTTTGGAGCAGCCCTTTTACTTCTACAAAAAAAAAAAAAGATAGTAAAGTAACAGAGTAATTATTATCTATTCCTTTCAGTACTCTGAATAGGATCTTGAAGCAATCTAACCATGCCCAGAATACTCTAACAGTGTTATTTTCACCTATGTACACTAAGAAATTTCTGAAAAAAGGAAGTTGATACCTTCATGGGCAATTAAATCTTATTGCAGGGAAAACATCTGTTCAAACAAAGGCCTTACAGAATGAAAAGGTGCGGAATCTGACCCATGAATGATCCTTGTTTATTCTAAATGATGGGCTTGAAATATCTCATTAAAATAATAACAGGTTAACAGAAAGATACTGTAATACAAATTCTAGTTACTTCTCCATAGAAGATGAATATCTCATTAAAATAAAGAGCATCAGATTTTAGTTTGGACCAAAACAAACGTCTTTCCAATCAAGACATCTAGTGGATTGAATGCCTCTTGTAAGCAGGTGCCACTGTGTTATATTTTCATCCCAACTGCTGAGAATAAGCTAGAAGAAAATGACAAAGTAAATTGAACAAGAAAGTGTCTGATCTTGATGAATAATTCAATGAAGCAATGCAACAAATACTGATCTTTTCTGGTCAAGGCAGTTTACAACTGTCCTTTGCTTAGAAAAATGACCTTCCCATTGTAATTACGCTTTTGACTTCAGGTGCTGAATCACAGTCTCAGTAATACTTAAATTCCGGCTCCCAGTTCTGATGCTGATCTCAAAGCACTCTAATCCCACTACGTATCTCTTCCTTCTTCAACAAAATAATACACAGGTTGTTCCAAAAGTAATGCCTCCTATTATTCCCATAGAAACTACAACAGTTGCGAAGAGCACAATTACACTGTTCAATAGAGCAAATGTTCAGCTACTAAACACTGTTTTTCAACATAGGTATCACAATTAGGTATGCATCTCTGCCCTAGACGAACAAGAGCCTGCATGCCACACTCATAACAACCTACACCAGCAGAGATGACCCACTGTCACTTTCACTTCTGCTGAAACGCACTCCTCATTGCCTCAAGGTGCTCACATCCACTCTTTGTGTCAGCCTCTACTGCCACACCACCACTTCTGACATCGTGGTCTCACATCATAAAATAGGAAGCATTACTTTCTGAGCAGCCCTTGTACTACTACTGAAGATCTTCAACTATGACGGTAGGTGACTTGGTCAGTTTTGCTTACTTCTCTTTTGTCTCAAAAAGCATGCGGATATCTCTTAATAGAGCCCATAGCATTACAGCCTGCCAAGAGACTCGAGTTGTGGTAAACCACAGTGGGAGGTACGAATCAAAACAGCAACAGTGTCATCTACCAGGGACAGGGCAGCTTGGTGAACACCTGAATTTTTCTTCCTGCAACAGTCAGAGCTTGAAAGCTAAGGATTTTATGATCCACACTGAGGATTATCTGAAGTCTAACAGAAGTACATTTTACTACTTTTCTGTCTGTTAAAATGTATTACAGTAGATCTACAGTGGGAAAGAAGGATTCAGGGCTGCTGTACTGTATTTCTGCCTTATACCATCACTGACATCTTGCATTACATTGGGCAACCTCTCTTCTCCCATCTAGGTGTATAAACAAGCAGTATGAACACTAAATTTCGTGGAAATATGATTTTTAAAAGAACCTGCATATCAGCAGACTATCCATACAGTCACATAACAGAATTTACTTGGGAAAGGCCTGAGCTGGCTGCCAGTCTATTCCCAGAAGTACTATTCCTGACGATTAAAAAACAAAAAACAAACAAAAAAAACCCACAAGATTTCACCTGTCAGGGACAGAAGAACTCCATCAGTGCAAAGGACAGCACAGCTGGATGATCTAATGACCAGAGATCCAGGGAAATCCTACCTAGAAGTGTGGTACAATACAGCGTGTATATATAAGAAGAAATCCAGTTTACAGTAGATTACTGATACTGGAACAACAATGAATAAAGAAATCAACAAATGAAGCCTACCTAATTCTGTAATATGAGATGCAGTGAGTTGGACTGGCTTAAATGCAAGTAAGGGCACAGGCACACAGGTGCATATTTTCTGTCCTCTGCAATATATCAGTATCTGCTGCTCATGAGCACTCAGATTACATTTGGCCAGTTGGCAGCACTTCTTAACACCCAACAATCTAATAAAAATATATTTTTTCTCTGTGCTAGACAAATCTGCCCACCTTCAACCTCTGCTACCCATAAAACACACAATTTATTCAAGTACCTTTACTCAGAGTATAATTAACCTTTTCAATGTACAAAAGCTTCTGTGCCTCTTAAATGAACAAAGAGCTATTAATGAACAAAAATACTTTCCTGATCAAACGTTTAATACTGGTTCTGGGAATACGGAGTATAGTATTACCACACATACACTGTATATTATCCAGTATATAGTTCACATATCTTCTTCCAAAAGGGTTCTATTTCCTAAATATAACCATATTACACTGATTTTTATACACCGTAAGGATACTTTAGTCAGGTCACTGTAGATTTACACTGATAATAAAAAAAACTGCACAACACAATCATGAAAAAGAAAAACCCTATTTGCTCTAGTTTCAAGCCAAAGGATGACTTGTAAGAGGACAGCAAGATGAATTTGATTTTATTAATTTCAAGGTTAAATTGCAAGGAACCTTAGCATCACACACGGACATAAGTTTTCAGCACACGGTCTGTGAGCCCTTGGCAGCCCACAAGGTAAGAAAAACAGGTCTGTTGTCTAGGAGACTTGAATTTTCCACATAAGAGGACCAATCCTATACTGAAAAATTTATGGAACCCGCAAATATTGAGTCTGAAGAGCACTGACCAAGAGGAAAGAAGGTATGCAAGTTGTTCTCATCTTCCTTTCCCCAGTGCTAATTTCTTACAGCGATAAAAGATCAGAATCAGACTGGAAGAGTCCAATTCCCCAGTGCCCCACATCTTGTTCATGTTGTGCACTTTCCATCAAGGCAAATGCTAGCTTTAGTTCTGTAATTTTAGCTGTATTTCAAATCAAAAGATGCACTGAATTTTGCAGTAGTACAACTGTTGATCACACTCTGTTTGGTAACATAAGTCCTGTCAGATATTTAGGCTTAGTTACCAAAAACCACCTTCAGGGAGTACAAACATTTCCCCTCTGGCATCCTGTCAGTCACAGCAAATCTGTAAATAAACTGTCAAACTCCATTCCAATCATTCCTGAATCTGCAAGGGAAAAAGTAGTAAAATTGGTGCAGCTGGTTGTAGTCCCTGTAGAGTAGGGCTGATTTCACAGCTTTAATATGGTTCAGTACTTCACAGCAAGTCCGATCTGATATACAGCATGCAGAAGTGAGTGACACCTTTGCTAATCATTTTCTTAAACTTATCACATGTGGAGGTAATAATGGATGCAATGACTTTTCAAGGGCACGGACTGGTTAATTTTTCAACAGCAAACTGACTCGAGTTCTACAAAATTAAAAATACACTAAGATACATTGTAAAGGTATCTAAATTATGGAGAATTGCAAGAAAAAGGAAAACCAAAGCTCTAGTCATGGGGAAGAGCATTAGAGTCTCTTCTTATATCAGCATATGGAAAGTAGGAATACAACAGCCGCAAAAAAAACAAGGATCTAACTAGAGATGCTGACTATAGCAAAGACTGATTAAATAAAATGGGAAACTCTATGTATTATTACCTAGAACATATTGACACCCTTGTTTTATAATTCATAGTTCATGACGTAGTTCTGAGAGATCTGGTCAAGACTTTTTCTGCAAGGTTTTTTTGTTGTTGTTGGAGCATGACAGCTAATCAAAGTATTTTTCAGGGCCAGAACAGAAAACAAGTAGCAGGAGAAAGATTAGGAAAAGAATGGGTAAATATTATCACCCCACTGCCTCGGACTCACCTAAGACATACAATCACCTAGGGCAGAGCCAGAAAAGAACCTGAAGCAGGGTCTGCTTTATTCTACATATTTTCTTTCCCCATCAAGTTGTACAAAGTCATACAGTCTCTCTGGACCTGTGAATATTTCATAAGAAGTAGAATAGCCCCAAGCAGAAGACAGACTGACTCTAACCCCAATAGCAAAGGCACTGGCTTGATTTATGTCAAATCCAGGTTCAAGACTCAGTCCTGTACCAGTCAGAACATGGATTTCAGTTGCTATCTCCAGAAGGAGATGCACCTTTCATGATTCTTCACAAAAACTCCCTGAAGTGTAATTTTAATTACAAGGAAGTTTGGAAACAAATTCTGAAAGCACATAATTTCTTGTGAAACAAAAATATGGGTATTTCTGTACTACCCCATGTACTACCTCATTCTCCCTGTTTCTGGGACAGGCAAGCAGAACTTTCCATGGTAACAGCTGAATTACAACAGGGGAAAGGATTAGGGTGAGTTGCTGAGGTCAGTATGAAAGCAATTAGTATGAAGATGAAAAAATACTATCACCCCCTTAAATAGGGTTCATGTACATTCAGATCCCAGCTGAGAAGTTGACTGGCTGGAAGGAGAGAAGCACACAATGCATCATGATTTATCATACATTCCCTGGCTTCCTGTGCACTACGTGTGTCAGATCTGGCATATCACAGACATGCCCACCAGGCCTATCTGCTACTACTTCCTTCCATTGTTTCCCTTAAGAAACAATGGAAATGCAAACCCACATCTTCTACCACGCTAAAGCCAAAACAATCCCTGTCCTCAGGGTTGGATATTAGAAAAATTTCTTCTCTGAAAGAGTTGTCAGGTGCTGGAATGGGCTGCCCAGGGAGTTGGCGGAGTCACTGTCCCTGGAGGTGTTCAAGAAATGTTCTGATGTTGTACTAAGGGACCTGGTTTAGTGGGGAGATACTGGTGGCAGGTGGATGGTTGGACTAGATGATCCCACAGGTCTTTTCCAATGTCGGTGATTGTAAGAACCTTCAGACTGGTTTCTTCTCTCTTCATGTATCCAAGCATTTTACCTAAGGCACAAATAAACCATCAAAACCTGAAAACATCAGCAACTCTGGACTAGAACCTTCAACTTGTTGGTGCACAGAGTCCTTAGCAAGTTTTCATCAGAGAATTAACTAAAAAAAAAAAAAAAAGAAATCTCAAAGTCATTAATCTTATTTCCCCTATAACAACCAAACTAGTTTATAATCCCAACCTGACAATAATCAATTTGTACTCAGAGCACCCTTAACAGATAGGAATTAACATACTCTGTATTTTAGCAGCGAGAGTCTGAGACAGAATAAAGCTGTTCACCTAGATGAATTAGGACTGTATACCAAGTCTCCAGAGCATGAAAGCATCTCCTAGATCACATCACCTTTTCATTGTGAGCCATAGTCAATGCTTTGCTTTAAAATCAATGAGACATCAAAATCCAGCCCGTACACTTCTTTCTGTCCAAAAAAAGCAACACTGTTTCACCTTCCAATAAGAAACAAAATGGTTTATTGGATTGTCCTTCCAGTATAAAAAAAATTACTTTGCGTACAGCAATTTCAGCCCTAAAAGACTGCAGTGAAATACAACGCCCTGGCAGTAAGCACAGCAAAGCACAACTTGTGACATGACATGAACCCAAAGATAACAGCTGACAGAAAGGGGACACAGGTAAAATAATGCAATTATCCCAATGGGAGTTGCTCCAGGGCACCTGTGTTAACTTCCCTGCCAAAAACATTTTCAACTCTGTAATGGCTTCAAATGATAAGAAAATCTATGATGAAAGAAAGTCTACAAGGCTACACCTGCAAAGTGAAGTATTTTTAAGGAAAATACTCCAGATATAGAGACGGAAGCAATTAAAAACAGAAGAAAAATGTGTACTGCTGTCTTTGTTTTCACCCAAGCTGAACTTCCCCTGCTATTGAATTGCTGGCTCACTGGGCAGCTGGCTGATATCCCGAGCCATGAACAGGAAGAGCTTGTCTGGGAAATCAGCACAAACCTCAGGCTTGTTTGTTTGGAAATGAGCCCACACAAACACTTGTCCACACATACAGACCAAGGTCTACAGCATATTGTGACAAAGAATCTGGACCTGGTGATGAAAGATTGAAACTCTGTATGCCTTCTTCATCCCAGTTTTGGAAATATGGTGGAGCAAATCCTCCTGGAAACCACTTCCCAACATGATGGGTAAAAAGGTTAGTGGGTTAGTATGATGAGGTGAAAGCAATGAATGTTGTTTATCTCAGCTAAAGCAAGGCTTTCAGGGCTGTCTTCCACAATATCCTCAGCGACATACTGACGTAGTAAACGTTAGGTAAGTGGTCAGTGAGGTGGACTGAAAAGTGGTTTGACCTGCTGGCCTCAAAGGCTGTGATGATCAGCACAAAGTACAGCCAGAAGTGACTCACCAGCACTATGCCCCAGGGATCGATACTGGGAGACTGATAATGTTTGATACAACCCAAGGTGACAAGACAAGAGTGCATCCTCAGCAAGTCTGCAGACCATACAAACCTGGAAGTGGTTGATATGCAGGAATATTGTGCTGCTGTCAGAGGGACATCAACAGGCTGAAGCACTGGGTCAACAGGAACCTTGTGAAGTTCAACAAATGGAAACACAAAGTTTAGAACTCAGGGAGGAACAATCCCACGCACCAGTACAGGCTGAGTCAGCTGACCAGAGGCCACCAACTGCAAAGCTGCTTGGCTGAAGAAGATCTGAGGATAGAGGTGTCCAAGAAGTTAAATATGATCCAGCTATGTGTTCCTACAGCAGAAAATGACAAGAACATTCTGGATTGCATTAAAAAGTGTTATCAGAAGGTGAAAGACGTACTGCACAGCACAGATGAGACATCTGGAGTGCTGAGTCCAGTTCTGGGGAAGAACACAAGAGAGACATGGACATACTGAGCAAGTCCAACAAAGGGCCATGAATATGACTAAGGGTGTGGAATATCTGATGCATGAGGAAAGGCTGAGAGGGCTGAGAGCATTCAGCCTGGAGAAGAGAAGGCTCCTGGGGGATCTTGTTCATTGCACCAATACTTCTGGAGGATGTGGGACAGAGCATGTGAAGACAACAAAGCCAGACTCTTCCTCCCACTGCTTCCCAATGACAGGACAAATGGCAATGGCCACAGATTGAAATACAAGAAATTCCTTTTAAAAATATAAAGTGTTTTTATGACTGGTGAATAAACTCTTGAGAACACAATAATTACTCTGTAGAGTAGAAGCTTGTGAAGAGAGCCACCTCACTTTGTAGGAACCTGGCCCCAAGAAAGACTTCAGATTTCAGTGGTAACTGAATGAGACTAATGTATCTTTGCAACTTGTAAAAATCTTGTCGTAAGGATTTAAACAAACGACTGACCTGCTTAGAATTTCAGATCCCAATATTGGCTATTTTTTAATTATAGAATTGAAATAGTTTTCTATTCCCTACTAGACTCTCCGTCCTTTTCAAGTTTCCCAAATAACGTTTCATTAGAAAATGGCACATCCTAGCAAGCATAATAGCATGTTTCTTCACAGAGGCAAAGAAGGACAGAATATACAGCCAGGACGGGACTAAATTAATTTTGAAAATCTCCTGAATTTAAAGTGCCTGGTATTTAACACTGTGATAACTGCAGGGAGGAGAACTGTCCATGGCCTTGTAAGGAGGAAAGAAAAGAAGCACTCGACTACTGCTGAGAAGCAGACAGACGGACAGATTTACTTGACATGCTCTCTGGAAGCCCTGCAGGCTTCATCAGCGGTGCTTGTAAGGCCTTTGAAGTGTAGCTGTTGCACAGCTTGTAAGTCCCTTCCTCTGGAGCTACCAACGTTGTGGTGTTATAAGCTACTTAAGCTCCTTACTCCAGATCTAAGCAAACAGCTTGACGCACTTACAAGCTTCACTCCCTCTTATTCTGAAGATTTTAAGCTGCTTAGCTTACAGTCTTCAACTTTCAAATTCCTACAACCAAATCCTTCCCAGGCACCACGCATCCACCATTATTAGCCCAGTTCTCTTCGCTCAGGATTCTGACTCTCTTACGCCAAGTCAACATTAGAGCAAAATGTACTTTATAAACTTTGCCCTTACAAAGTCGCAGCCAATACATGAATGCCTATTGTTCAGCAACTGTCATATTGCATTTCCAGAATCCACAGTTTTACTGTAAAGCACTCAGGTTTTCTATCCTGACAAAGCTTTCCATCAAGGAAGTTTATTATATATTTTTGTTACAATTTTAAAAAAATCTGCACAGGCATAACTTTGTTCTCATAAAAGCAAGCTTTTACTGTTAATTTTAGATTCAGTAGGATCTGCAGAAACAGTGGAAGAAAGGCTGCCTATAAAGCAAAGATGAGTTTCATCTAAATCAAGCTGGTAGCAGACTACTGGCATTTACAGTTAATAATGTTACAGGAGAACCTTTAAACTAAGAAGTGCAGCAAGGCTGGCACGAATGGACATGACACATTTTCTAAGCCTGAAATCATTATAACTTTGTATCCATAAATAAAAGATAGGACAGATATTAATAAATCTGAATAAGAAACCACAAAAAGTAATTCCATTCTAAGTGCTGCTATGCAGATACTAGAAACGTGAAAAATAAAATAGAAAATCTTTAAGTATCTAGTTTTCAATGAGGACATTGACAGAAGCAGCATAGTAGTGAAAGGCATACAATCATTACAATGCTATAAAATAAAAGAAGAATTTATACTGCAATTTATATTGCAAAGATATAGAAAATCACAGAGTGGGAGTGTTGCTGCGCATTAATGAAAATTTGAAGTCAGAGCAGACAAACAAGTCAGTTGTACTAACTTGTAACATAATCATACAGAGACTACAGTTATATCTGTATGAGTTAGGGTAAACATCACACTCATACCTATGTGGTACATATGCTTTACACTATACTATATATGTTGTATATGCTACAGCTATTCAAGAAAACTGAAAGAAAAGGAGCAACTCTTGACCTGACCCATCTTAGGCAAAAAACAGGGGTGCAGAAAGTTACTACTGTTGAACATTGCAATAGTTACCATGATGTGCTGGGATACTTTGGTCTAGGAAGGCTCAATAAATTGAAACAAATAAATAAATAAAAATACACAGTAGCACTATAATATTTCAATGAAGTAGAGTCACACAAGAAGGGGAAAGCATATTGAAAATAAAAAGCAGTAGCCAAAAAGCTCACAAAGCAACACATGCTATTTAAGAACAACATATGAGGAAGCTCTTACTTTGAGATGCTGGAGGACCCATCCCAGATTGAGATATCAACCAAGGAGGCATAAGCACAAACCAAATAAAGGAATACGGTAAAACAGATAAGACCTGATGTTATCCATGCAAAAGTTGCATAGGAATGAAGTGTAAAACTGTAAAAATGCTACCTGTAGAAAATAGAGTCTGTTACTTAAACTCTAGCACCTTAGTAGCAAAGGCATTTGTTGATGACAAACATTATGCCAATTATGAAAAATTTCTCCAGGTTGGACACTATGCACTTTCAATTATGGAAATCTATACTAAACCAGAATCATTAGATACTTAAATGAATGTGATGTAAAGGAGAAGATTCAGGGTCTGCAATAGAAAGCCCTGCCAAACTCATTTCATGAACACCCAACAGGCTCTTTATTACTACCTTAGAGTAAAGAGTGGCAAATTGTCACCCATGGTTCGTGTCAGTCATGAAAAGATTAGACCAATACTCTAAAATTTAAAAAGGAATACTGAAATTTTTATAAAAGGAATAAAACCCACAGAAAACAGTATTATACCTCCTCTTAAATGCAAGATCATCCTTTATTTGAGCAATCAGTGCAATTGCTAGTCCTAACATCCCAAAAAGAACATAACAAAAACAAACTATAGGGAGAGGGACAACAGGGTAGATTGAAGGCATGGGACAGCTTCCAAAAAGACAGGAGTAACCCTGGTTACAACTCTTCAGTCAAGAAAAGAGATGGTTAAAGGGATACCAGAAGGATGCCAGAAAAAGCAAAGCATTAAAGGAAATAAATAGAGAATAACTGTTCATTGTTTCTCATGGTCAAAATTTATGGAGAAACAAATGAAATTATCAGGTGAACTGCTGAACACAAACAAAAAATTGGGAATTCTCACACAATGTGCAGCTCAACTGAAGTGCTCAGTGCTACAGGATACCATGGCTGCCAGAAATCTACATGCTTTTAGAAAGCAATTAGAGAAGTTCATGGGAAAAAGTATGTCAACAACCATTAAACGAAAAACCTCAGGCTCAGGAAGCTGCTGAACTGAAGAGCAGTGGAAGCTGGGAGGATACAATAGCTGTTGAAGCCTTCCTCACGTGTTAGACATTGCCACTGCCAAAGGACTCCAGCCTTGCTGTTCTTTTGGCCTGACCCATGATAGCCTTTCTTAACCTTCACCAACAGCAGCAAAACTAGTTCAGTGCTGAGCACCTGAGTCTCCCCTCAGACTTCTGCCACTTTGGAATGAAAGTTTGAAAATCAGTTCAAATCAGAACCGGTCTAAACTCACTCTCAATAGGGAAAACAATCTTGGCACGCTTTTTCCTTTCACCATCATAGAACACATGAAAGTACTTGACATTGGGTGCTTAAAAACTCCACCACCAAGCCAACAACTAATGCTGACTCAAATCTTGCAAAAGATATTTGACTGCACCACATCTAAATTTCCAGGTATAGACATTTTCCTCCTGAACATTTTTGTTCTGAAAGTTATGAGAAAGCAAGCCTTACAGCCTCTATTATATTTATCATAATTTTGGAGATGGCAACAATCTTGACCTTTATTTTTTTTCCACATCCTAATGCAATTTCAGGCTAATCTTCTCTGACTAACTAGAGTTATCAAATGCCACACAGCATATGAACTATATTTTGATCGCTGAGAAAACAACTCTTCATAAAACATTATTTAGGCATGCATTTAGGTGCCATTGATCTCACAGGTACCGAAGCACTCCCTTGCATTAGGCATTTCTAACCCAAGAGTCAGCGCGAGCTGAAAGCCGTTACTTCAGCCCCGAGACTTTCAGTCCATAATATCCTACTCAAAGGGCAGCTGGTCAAGATGCAGCTTCGCATTTTCCACTGTCATGAAGGACATAACACAATAAAGCTAAAAGAGAAAGCATTCTCTATTTGTCAGAAGTAATTAAGCATGTCACTGACTTTCTGTAAAACTCAGGAGCCATCTGGGAAAAGAGCAGTATGTTTCCTCATCCATCTGAGTGACAAGGTCAGCGCATCCCTCACTTTCTTGGTTGCATCTCCATCACTGACTCTGTTCATCATGCCGTAAATTAATCTGTAAAAATTTGGATAGAGTACCTACAGTAATTAGCTCTATCTGTCCAAACGAGGCAAAATGAGATGGGGTGGCAGCTGAGGGCTCCAATTGGCTCATGGATACTGAATGACAGAACTAGGTCAATATACCAACTTGATTCAGAAAGAGAACAACATAAAATTAGCCTTGTCTCTAGCTACATTTCTAAGACAAGATTTCAAGACCTTCAGTTACCAGGAGGCCACTATTAACATGCTTTATACTTTTATTCCTCTTTGTGAAAATCTAGGTTTGTATATCCAAGTAGAAACACTCACTGGGTTTCTAGTTGTCTCCCATTCTCCTGTCATGCAGCTCAGCAAAGAATATCTCAGAAGTCTGCTATGAGTTCTCTGTTTGGTTAGATGTTAGGAGGAAATTCTTCACTCAGAGGGTGGTGAAGCAGTGGAACATGTTGCTTAAATAAGTCATGAGTGCCCCATCCCTGGAGGCATTCAAGGCCAGGTTGGATGGGACCGTGGGCAGCCTGATCAAATGTGTGGCAACCCAGCGCAGAGTAGGGAGCTGGAACTAGATGGGCTTTAAAGTCCCTTCTAACATAAGCCACACCTGATGCCTCCTCTCTTGCAGGATAACCAACCTCAGCTTTACCATCTCCTCTGCTCAGGGATGCTACCTCTAGCTCTCAACCACTTCAGTAGTCCTATGCTGCACTTGCTACAGTTTACCAACACTCTTCTTGGATTAAGCAGCTCCGAATGTTATCTAACACGTGCTAAATGAGAAAAACGTGGATCACCTCCTTCAGTGGGCTGGCTGTGATGCTGTTTATGTACCATTAGCTACCAGATTTCACTGCTACAAACATACACTGCTGGTTCATTTTTGTCTAGGCTGTCCAGGTTTCTTTCAGCAGTTTCCCTCGGCCGCTTTTCAATGCAGGGAGTTCACACGTCCCAGGTGCAAGACCTCTCATTTTCCTTTGTTGAATTTGATGAGGCTTTTGACAGACCCTTCCTCTGTTTAACATGCAACTTGTGTAATTTATTCAAGTCACAAGCATGAGCTTCTCATCATCATATCAGAAGATAATCCTGGAGATAGAGCTGAATGTGTAAAACAGGATTAAGTGCAGATAGGATGAAGTAGTGCGATGCACAGCTCGCCTCTTTGGTCTTTTCTCATTACACTGTTAAGACCTTTCTCAATGTTTATATTCCCAGGGACTAGCACACCAGAGCTCTCTACACCACTAGCTCTCAATTCTCAGCTACAAGCCTCTGTTTAAGGGATTCAGGCAAGAAACTGTAAAGCAGGCATTGGGTCAAAAATGACATGACTCAGTTTTCTAGGTGTGTTTTTTTTGTTGTTGTTTTCATTAGTGATTTTCTTTTGTTTTTGAGCCTAGAAGTCATACAGTAGTAAGTGCAAGGAATGAGTTGCAACTAATCTGAGAGTACTTGTAATTATATTGATATATGGATACGAACCACGTATGGCCCAAGGTAAAATAATTTCTGCTTCTAGAATCAGAACAGCAAGACACTGATGCAAAGTGGCAAACAATCTCAGAAGCTTTAAAAATAGACTTTTCACTGAAAAAAAAAATGTTCCTCACAACTCCCCCAGGGTTATTTATTAAAATTATTACTACCATTCATAAACATTCACATTTTCCTTTGAGTCTTTGTCATACCTATATATTAGATGAAAGCAAGGTAGTTGTCTAGAACCACTTGTGTTTTCCATGCATGTGTGGCACTACAAGGTCAGGAAGAGGTTAACGTGTAATCAAACAAAATGGATTGGGCAAGAAGGAAGAGTAGGAAACACCACATTCCAGCTAAAGAATTTGACTTTCAGCACATGACCATGCTAGAACATCAGTTATATTTTTCTAGGCAACAAGAGAAGTACACAACTGGATGCTCCTTTTCTTGGCAAACCAAGCATTATAATTTTCAGAGAACAGAAGGGAATAAGGGTATCATTGCTCAGTACAGAGTGGGATTCAGTAAAGGATGAATTGGTGTGCTCTAAGGGTCTGGACATGCCTTTTTTTCCCCTCTCTCAGTTACAAAAGAATTTTAAACATACTGGGAAGGAAACAGTTACTCCATCCTGCTCTGTAGCTGAACCATGAATCAAGATCCGAGGTATAAATTTACCCTCAGGAATCTTTTGTTGCACAAGTTAATTTACCTTTCCTCCTATGTAAACCTGGTGTCATCTTACTGTTTAATATTGAAAGTTATTGACAAAGGAAACGCTGATTCATGAAATAAAGATTTTGTCCTAATGTATTCATGTGAAAACAAATGAGCCTGTACCATTGCATGGTTCTTCCTCTTGCTCACATTTCATTTCAGCCCTGTCAGAATTTCCAATGGGGTGAGTGAATCCTGAACCAATTCTGCAGCAAGTTCTCAGTCATGGGCCAATGAATTGGATTTTAAAGAAAAGCTTCATCCTTAGTGCATTAAGAACTGTCCTTGGAGTGTAAAAGGACACTAACACTTACAGACTGCAGCAAAGCTCTCTCTGAAATTGGGGAATCAGAGGGCAGTGGGCATGGAACAGGCTGCCCAGGGCAGCAGGAATGGTCCTGAGCTGCTGGAGCTCACAGAGCATTGGGACACCACTCTCAGAAATATGGACTGATTTTTGGGTTCTCCTGTGTCAAACCAGGGCTTGGACTCAATGATCCCTGTGGCTCCCCTCCACCTCAGGACATCCTATGGTTTTGTGATATGGCAAATTCTCCTCCACATTTGCTGTGGCAAAACCCAGATGAAGATTTATGTTTTAATGCAGCACTACTTGCCTGCACTATTCTTACATCTGTAGTGGCTTGATTGCCCAGGCTGCCCCCTGAAACCACTCAGCTCCTGCAATATGGTGCTATGCGGGCAGAGGATTATTCTGGAAGTCTAGACATCCCCTGATGGCAAGAAGACTCAAGTTTTCAGATACTTCTTCCAAACATCTGTGTAAAAGCATATTCAAAAGTCTCTCACAAGGGAAGGTCTAGCAGTGCCGGCCTCAAAACCACAGCACACCTCCCACCAGGCAAAGATCATTATAGCCTTCCCCAAAAACTGCTCATCCGTTGCAATCAGGCACTCAGCATCACCCTCTCCAAGGATCCCAGCACAATATATTCAGTGTTACAAGCACAGCTCAGCCCCAGCTCTGCAATGCGACACTGCCACGTGTGCTTGGCTTACCCAGCCCTGCAGCAAGGCCTATGCTTGCTCATAGCATCCCATGAGGGACAGCCACAGAGCACACAGAAGAGCATGGGGAACAACCTGGAATAATCTAGTTCTGGTACTAGAAGATGCACTTCAATTATTTTGGACGTTTTAATCCTACAGGGAGATAAATCATCTGAAACCAGCATTCTCCTTACTAGCTGTTAGTATTTTAAGTTAGCATAGCAGAAGCCACCGAGCATTTATTCAGGTGAACTCGTGTATGTAATGGAGTTGCCTTTAGCAACTCTTCCCTGCTCCTGGGCCTCCTGTGACTACGCTGCCTAAAGTTCACCTTTATCCTTGTCTGATGATCACAGCTGGGCAGGAGTTGTAAAACCTCCGACCAGAAGGCCTTGCAGCCTCCACCAAATAGTGCAGGCAGGACAAACAAAGAGGAAAAGCAGCAAGAGGTTTATTGTAGGACAGGTATTTTCCTAGCTCTTATTGAGCAAAGCATTTAAGCTGATGTATTACATTTAATGAAGAGTCAGGAACTTGCACTGCAAGTAACAGATCAGATATAATTGGAATTTGTTCCACACCACTGGCCTCCATATATCAATAAAAACAATAACCACATTGGATTTTGGGCTCACTTCATTTGCATTTCTTAATTTAGTGTTTAACTAATTTAACAGTAGTAATGATTTAATTCAAATTAAAATCTAAGGAAAATAAAACAATTTTTAAAAGCCATTAAAGATTTCATTAAGTTTCCACCTACATTAATATTAACTTTCTTAGCATTTTCTGTAAATGATTATTTTCTTCTCACCACTGAAACAAACATGAAGTTTCCTATGTGCAGTCAAGCTTTAGACAAACCTTGTTAGATTTATTGGTATTATTTTAAGCAATTAATTAATATACATTAGAGTTATTCAGAGGAAAAGCAGAAAAACGTCAGGAAAATGGATGAAGTTGTCTTTTAAAACACAACATTCAGGTTAGATAATTGTTCTTTGAGCCTTTTAGGTGGAGCTCTTAGGTATACACCATCCATTAGATCACATTTCCCACACATCTGTGGTATAGCTGCTAAGCATCGGATGCATAGAAGTGAGCCAAGCCACGCTGGTTTTACAAGACATTTTTCTGCATTTCCACATGTAGCAGTCATTTGCATGAGTGGCTTTTCAGACAAAAGAACTCATTTCTTTCTAAAAGGTAAGTTCCTTAGGTTCCCAATCCTACCTCCTTGCCTCTAGGAGATACAGAAGAGTTATTTATATAATACAGGTACTACGACTATAGATAAATACAGCACATAAATAGAAACTTCCCTGTTTTAACCAGTAGAATACAGTCATCTTCAGTCCTCAACATATTTTTGCTCCTGTAGTCTCCAGGAATCTGCATTCTACTGGGCACGTGCCAATGGGCAACCAGGAAGGACATATGGAGGAGGTAGGTGCAAGAACTTAAACTGAGGTCTCTTTAAGCTGGAGCTGCTCACTACATCAGATTAGTCCAACCCCAAACAGTCAAATATTCAGGCCTCCAAGGAGCTAACCAGCTCATTTCCAAAGATATAGAGGGGTTAGAAGTTAGGGTCCTGCCCGTTCTTATTTCCCATGAGTAACCCTTATTCATGCAAACAACAAAGACAAAATCAACAGGAATGCTCCTGCAGAGACACTCACATGTAACAGCTTAGCTAACCTTCAAAATTTGCACTGAACTATCACAGCTCATAGAAACAACTGTAGTTGAAAGGATTTATTCATATCTTTAAGCCATGAATAAAGAAGGTAAAAACAATAACAAAAAGGAATCGGGTCCTCAGCACTTCCAATTTGCTTAAAAACAGAATTCCTCCTTTCCAAACAAATATTCCAGCAATTTTTCATTCTAATGTGCCAAACTTCAAAAACAATGGCTTCAGATACTTACCTGCCTTTCAGTGGGTACCAGGCTTTTGCATTCGAAGACAAAATTGTGTTTGAAATACAAAGCTTTTTACCATTTACTCTGAGGCCCAAGTGTTCACTTGCAGGTAAACTTAAGTCATCCAACTGGAAGTGCACTTAATTTGAAGAGATTACTCAAGTAGCTCTCCACTTGTACACTCGTATTACCGTTATAATTAGAACTACTTCAAAACAACAAAAAGTTCAATTTTGACCACAATAAACACAGAGGGAAAAGATCAAGAGCACCTCAACTGAAGAGGGTGAATGCTTTTGAAAAAAGACATCCTTTAAAACCCTTCTAGCTCTGCAACCAATGACCAACTTCATTCCAGCACTACTTACAGGGCTGGAACTACACAGGGCAATATATGATTTTATTTTCTGCTATTTTAAATGTTTTAAGTAGCCACTGAGAAGAGTGAAATACATTGCTGATTTGTAACAACGCTGAGTGCCCTCCAGCTTTCCATAATTACCACTTCCTGAGATGCAAGCATGAAAATTGCTACGTACAGATAAATATTGACATTCACCTGTTAGCTAACATGCCAATATTGGAGAGAGAAGGAACTGAGTAACCCTATGCTGGAAAAAATGAGGAGGAGAGCAGAGATGTGCTAGAATAGAGCCTCCAGAGGTCTTCCTCCAGCACATGGATGCCTCTTTGTAGCAGCCTTGAAAAGCAGACCATCAGGTACACAGTGATTAATACTGTAAAGACCAAGTCTTAGAACTACAGGTTTCATGGAAAGTGAAACGCCACCTCCTCAACCTGCCTAGAAGTCAAACTGCATGCTGTTTTCAGCCACACTCTCTCTCTCTCTGCTCACTGATCAAAGGTCTAGGCTTCAATACACTAACTTTAGCTTGTGTTTTAGTCAATCAACCACAGAAAGCCCTTTTGGCATGAAGTAAACTGAACACAGTGCCTAGTACGGGCAAAATATGATCCTTTACCTTCTGCCAACAAACCCCACACCTGAACTGAACAAACACCTAGTGAAGTTCTCCAGGTTCAGCTCAGTTCAATTCCTACACTGCTGTTCCTTCCACTTAGTGTTACTGCTAAGCCAGATGTATAAAAGCATGCAGATTTACATTTTAGTAAGATGCTAGCTGATTCCTACAATCAGGAGGTAGCTGAATTTTCACCCACCAAAACTTCTGGAAATTACGCATTTCAAAAGATTCAACAACACTTCAAAGGAATCAGAGATAAGCACAACCAGAGATAAAACATCAAGACTTAAGTCATACTTCACTAACATTTCAGATAAAGGTTAAGAAGTGTATTTACACACAAGAGTTATCCTCTAAAAAACTATTTCATTGCCAGACACTATCAAATACAAAACCGTCACAAATCCACCCCCTCTTCACATGTATATGCATGCTTCTATCTTTCATTTCAAATTTCTAGATCATATCAATAAATTTCTGAGAGCTTATTAAAGTTCAAGTATTGTCAGATGGAAAAAATGCTTTAAAACCAACAGCAGTGGTTGAGAAGTGGTCATTTTTAAACTCACTCCAGTATATATGATATGGTATATATTGATGTATAACGCTCAGTAGATACTCCTGAGTTTAGTATTAAATCTGCTTAATGTTGTACAATCACCATAAGTGCAATAGGATAGAGAATTTCAGGTTCAAGCAATTTTATTTTTTATGTTATTTCACCTATTCTTTAGATTTTCCAGGTAGGAAAAGCGTAGTATTGATGAGCTGAAGGACACTGTAAAAGGCCACCAAGTTTAGCCTTACATCATAAAGAGAAATGATATTGCTGTCCAGAAGCTGGGATCAGGAATTTTAAGTAACCTAGCATATCATTAATGGACTCAATGCTATGGATGCTCTAATCTCACCCTTCCACACATCCAATCTTTCCACTTTGAGTCAGTGCAGTTACTGATCCCAAATTTCAGTCTCCAAGCATAAAGCTAAAAATGTTTCCGCTGTTACATTTAAAAGTTCCTCTTCTGACATGAAGAAGTGCTGCACTTGAAGCCTATTTCAATGAACTTCCCATCCTTAGCCATCTTTACACTTGAACTAAGCTGACACAGTGAAAGCCTTGAGGCTGAGATGTGTCATTTTATGTGTGCTATGCATACCTTTGCCAGTGCATAGATTAGACATAACACATACAGGCTAAAAGCATTATAATTTAATGGTGAACAAAGAATACACTTCAAATGCATTCTTAGGAAGCACAGGCAAAAACTAAGGAAAAAAAGCTGCCCAAATCAACAGCTTCATGTCTAAAGAGAATTAACTACCCCGTAGGCTACAAAATTCCACCTGTCCAAAGAAATGTGAACTTTTATTTGTCTTTACTTACACAAGACATGTGAAGGGTTATGTTTCCTCTTTCTTGAAATCCTTTCAATAATCACTGAGTAGCTGGCATCTAGAAATCAAAGTCTGGATGGAACCAAAGCTTTAGACAGCTAAAACAGTTTTTAAAATTTAGGCTATGCTCTATTTGAAAGCAGGTTAAACCTGTCTTACCTAATCTCATACAACGAACAATCACAACTAAAAATCACAGTACATGCAGGCAAATAAAGCAGGTAGGGAAAGAATTATTTGCCTAGTAGAACCCTGTTAACACTGAAACACACAAGTGTGGGTTGCTGCAGCTGAAAGCATTGAGATACTTCGTGTTCAGAACAGATGCACAATGTGAGCTGCTCAAGAGAAGTCAAATCACCTTAAACCAGAAAAAAAAAATGAGAGACAGCTGGAGGGTCTATGGAATCTTGGGAGAGCTGATCAGAGTTCACTAACAGGCCTGGCACATTTGAGCATGAAAAACATAAATCCAGAAACACAGAGAGATTTAAAGAGGAAGAGTTTTAAAATAAATACCTAACAAAGTGTTAACTAAGGTAGGATTCTACAAGCAGAATCATCATCAAAACAGAAGATCACTATTGGTATAAATGCATATCAAACTATGTATATGTACACGTATGAAACAGATGAGCTTCCTAACAATGGCATCTTCTACAGATTTACATTTCTGAGACATAATCCTTCAATTTAACTCTTAATAACATTTACTAAAAACAAAACATTTTTTGAGGGGAAAAAACAATAATAGAAATATAAAATGTTATCTTGTTCTTAGAACTGTCAGCACTAAAGAATCCACTACACCTCTGTCAAATGCTGCATTGCTTGATTTCATTCCCCGTTAACAATGTGCACCTTGCTTGTCATTTGAGGTTTGCCTACCTTCAACTTCTAGTTATTGAACCATAATATTTCTGCCTCTAAGACTCTAGAGAGTCCTATACTGTCAAGTTTCTTTTCCCTAAGAAGGTACTCACAGACTGCAATCATGTCATTCCTTTGCTAATCTAAACAGATTCAAAACTATGGATCAGTCTCAAAAAACAGCAATAGCAGGAGATTTATCAGATAACTCAACTGATGGCTAAATCCCTGGCTTCCAGAGATCTGTAAGCTCTAACAAAACCAGTCAGCTGACAGCTTGCCTACTTCTCTGAATGCTGCTTGAATAGCACATCTACTGAAACAGTTATAAACAGTCTCTCCTAACATCAGGGCACAGGAATTGAACCATTTAAATACTTGGGTCTTTTGCTGACCAAACGTTAAAAGTGATTGTTCAAACAATGACAACGTTTTATCATTCTGTCAAGAAAGAAAGACAGATAGCACCCCTTCCAACCTTTTTATTAACTCTTGAGATTTTCTATCTTCACTGTGTTTCCTGTATATGTATAATGACGATAAAACAAAACAAAAGCAAGACAATAGCCACTGCATGAAAAAGCTGAGAGCACGTAAGCAGCTTTCTTATAGGACATTAGGTAATTTCCTTCAGAGACATTTTGTCTAACCCTTTGAAAAATCAGTTATACTAATACTGTACTCTCCTGAGCCAAGTAAAAATAAAAAGCCCCCTCTTGTAAAATACTTGGTCAGGGAATTGGTAATGAGCTAACCAACCCTGCACTCCAGACCAATGGCTTAAAAGCATGCCTTGCTTGATTGTGTCTAATAGGTTCTGCTACGTGATACAAGTCTGATCTGTGGGAAATAAGAGGGGCTGTAAGGAAGTTCTTGGCAAGGTCATGCCCATCTTACTGTGGCACTCTTATCAGCCTAAGTTCCATCAGAAAATACAAATATCCTCTACAGCAGAATCACTGACTTATCTGGGAGGAAGATCCTGTCTTTGATGAATTCGAAAGCACTTCTTGAGACAACACTCCTCCCTCGAAACATACAGGCTAAAGATGCAGCGGTGTGGCTATTTGTGTTCTGTTTGTCCCACATACTTAGCAGTTCTTCTGCATGTTCCAATCCAAGCATTTCCATCATTCACTATTATTTTAAATTTACTCTCCTGCCAAGGGCACCATCATATGATTTTTCAACTGTTTTCACTTTCTTAAGCAAAAAAGCACTAACAACACCATCGCCCTCATGCTGCTGAAACACCACCAGCACTCTTAGCAACAAACAGTAAGAGACAAGCATAAAGCCAACACAACATTTTAGTATTGATTTCTCTAAGAAATTTAAATCCCGCAGGGCATAAACATCAATTTAATCTGTATGCAACTACAAAATGGCTTCACTCACAGTGTTCCTCATTTCAGCCAAAACACCACTACAGCTCAAGTAGAAACATACTCAGACAGACTGAACAAGTACCCTAAAGCTGCTGATAATCAGCAACAGAGTTGGAGGCTGGAGCTGTAGAATCCAGGCAGAGACAGCCACCAGCCTAACACAAAGCTATTGCTGAGTGCCTCAGCCATCAGTGGCATCTCACCTTGCCAAACTGGAGAGCCACCTACCATCAAGAGGACCACTACTGTGCTGCAAAGCGACAGCATCACACCTCACCTTCAGGTTTCCATGCCCCCACATGACAACGTGAACAATGAAATACAACAATGAAAAAACTGCTGTTCTCTGAGCTCCCCTCACTCCACTAGGCTGCTTTCCCTGCAGACAAAGAGCCACAAGTTATCTCTATCTTCAACCCACTGCAGTGAGCGCCAGATGAAAACACCACCTGATGAAAATCTGGCAATGCAGAGTCTGCCTTCATGTAATCTTAAGCTGAGTTCTTTAAAGTGAGAACATCTATTTTCTAATTACTGGAAAGTCAGGCCCAGCATGTTCTGAGATTTCCTCATTTTCCTAGCACTCTAACTGCTGTTTTGTTTAAGGATGAATCCTGTTGTATATTCAGTGAGAAAGATGCACTTTCACACTTGACACACCAGTAACATATGGCACTTAAGGAAAAAAAAAAAAAAAGAGGCTCATTTTTAGTACAGTGCAAAAACACAGACACGTCTGTGTCACACCAGCCAATACATAAGAACCAAGTAGTGTCAGCAGAACTCAGGGCATCAACATTATTTGCAAGTGATGGATTTATGAACGTAACAAACTATATATTACTTAATAAACACAGATGCAGGATTTTACAGACAATGCTTTTGCTTGTAAAACTTGGCACCTCTATCCATCTCCCCCTGCTGATGACAGGTAGGTAGCAGAATCTGATTGCTAAAGGTATAAAAATGTGATACAATCAGCACAGTGGGCAGTTGCAGTGTTATGAAGCCACTAACAGGTAAAGCAACATGAAGACTGAGCCCTGGACTAAAGCTAACAGCTTCAAGACAACCCCCCTACCCCAGATAATTATCCTACCTACAAGGCAGGGTTCATTAATTGCTGCTGCAACTCCACAGTTCTAGCACATCAGACCTTGTACAGAGATATATACTGCTCAGGTTGCCAGCAACATGAAAGGTTTTTACACTACCATCATGTAAATATCTGTTGGTTACATGTGCAAACAACCGCAGAACCCCAACTTGCATATTGTTCTCCTCCAGCACACATCACATACACCTCTGCAGTATGTACCTCACTGACTGGTGACAAGGGGAGTAGATTTTCTCTCAAGAATAATTAGATTTGTAGGTATTCACCAGAACAGCTTCACTGGGTGCAAGTGAGGACCATCATAATGTTCTCCAGACCAGAGTCAATATGAATGTTAGGACTGCATGGTCAGAAGTAAAATCAACATTGAAGTGATCATCAAGATTATTGAAGTGTACACTGGCAGATCACTCTGCGCCACTGACAGTTTTATAGCTGCTGTGATCACCTGTGTCACTGTGCAGCAGATGCTGTCATTTCTCTATCAAGTTGCCATGGTTTTGACCAAAGAAACGTGTACGTTCCTTATTACAAAAGGTTCCCAAAGCAAGCAGCAAGCACTGCTATATGATCAGCATCTGAACTCAAGTTGTGAGCTTGGCTTTCAAACGGGGATGGCTGCGAGCAGAAAAAGGATGTGACAAAACAGAAGGTGTTTATGATACAATCAAAATCCAGGAAAATAAAGGCATAACAGCAAACCTTCAGTTTATCTGCATGGATCTCTGAATGAGAGGATGTAAACAACAGCCACAGACCAAGCTTCACTTGTTTGTTTCTAGATCACAACATTCTATCCAACCCTTGAGCAAAACAGGATACAGGGTGTTACTGAATGATTTCCCCCAAAATCTGATACAGAAAGATTAGAGCAATTAGAACAAAGTGACACACAGTTGTAAAACCCTCAAATCACAACTAATGTAAGGTCTACTTTTCTTTCAAGGATCATCTGGTGACTCTGTGCCATTTTCAGAGCAAGGCAGAGACACGCATCCGTCTCAAAGGAAAAAAATCATGAGAATCCCCCGCCCTCTACTGGCACACAGGCTGCACTGAAGCTTGCATACACACAGTAGCTGAAGAGCTGTTCTAGGGTTTATCACACTATTATTTATAATTTGTAAAAGATCTATAACGTATTGGATATGTCAAACACTTCAGCATCACTTCTTCCTACAGAGATAGAATGAGGAGCTTTAAAGTACTTCTGCTTGCAAGAGAATACAATCATTAACTGAAAATAAACTCTAAGAGATGATCTAACATTTGTTACATTCACAGCATTTACCCAAGAACTCTGAAAGACAGAAAAATTTTTTACAAAACTCCCTTCCACAAAAAATGCTTTCTGGCATGCCTGCAGCTTTCAAGATTAGTCAGCCAAAGTGCACTTGGCCCAGGAAATGAGAGGCAGGTTCACGACTCTGCAAAAATGATTTTGCAACACCTTGGTGCCAGAGCTGCAGAAATCCTCAGCCAGGTTTCTGGCTCATTTACACCATTGAAATGTTGAGATGGTGCCATGTAAACCTCAGGACATCGTGGGAAGATGCTTCTTGAGACCAACCATATCCTTTCCATCTTCGGGTACAAATAGATTTACAAGTGGCATTGCTTAACCTTCTGGATTTTGTGAGTAGTTATTACTGTGTTATCTTACCAAAGTCAACAACAAACAGTTTTACACGCTGCTCTAATTGCATTTGTGAATGCAATTCTTGATTCCAGGAAAAATGAAAGTAAATTTGTAGAAAAGGCCTAAAAAGAAATGAATAAACACAAGGATCCTGACTGCATCTTTCATACAAGTAAATGAGATCTAAATCACATTAAAGCAAAAAAAAAAAAAAAAAGGAGCCTAAAAAGCAGCAGCTATAGCTGTGAAACAGGAGAAAGTCTGATAGTATCAGAGTAATTCCCACAAAGCTCATCCATACCCTGAAATACATTCAGAACACACCCTGTTTTCAGAGCTGTCACACAACAAATGCAGATGCAAGCTTGCCATTACCACACAAACAACAGAAGATGACATTTAAATAATACCACTAAGGAAAAGTGGGAGATGTACACAGCCTACACTATGTACAGCAGCTCTTTCTCAAAGAAACTCGTCTGTTAGTTACCAAATAGCTAGACTCTTGGGATGAAACAAAGCAAAAGCATACAAGGATCCAAGGAACCTACAAGATAACAATGCAGTCACACTCATCTCCTTTTTGCTCTAGATCTGACAACACTAAAATTTTAAATTAAAAAAAAAGTCTGTGTGGTTCTAAAGCTTAGGAAATCCTACAACTACTGAGGTTTTCAGCTGTCCTACTTAGCCTAAGCATATTTAGAGATAATTTCTACCCACTCATTTCTGTGTCAGAGTTGTCTGACATCTTAAATAGTTCTTCCCCCACTCTGTGTTTGTCTAAACCCTGACATTTACAAAGTAAAAATGTATCCTCTTCAACCATGAGCTTTCTAGCTGTATAAACCCATCTTTTGGTACAGCTGAATCTAGGAATGGAGGTGAAATAGTTATTTCACACACAATCTATTTGAATCTCTATCTTTCTCTATAAATAACATCCTCAATTAAAAACTGTTTCAAGTACATAAGGAAAACAAATGAACAAACTAGAACACTATTCCTCATGATTATGGATACAAGCATAGAGGTTGGAGAAAGTAAAAGGCTTGTAAAGAAGTCAGGATCTGCTTTGAAGTGTATAAATAAACAACATTTTATTTTGCAAAATTGTTAGTTTAGAAAACCCTCACAAAGAGTTAATTCAGTGTTTTTAAAATGCTATTGGTTGATGTGCTGGAAGAAAAAAAAAAAAACAGCTTATCAAATTTCCTGTATTTTTCCCCCTGAATTACACAGGTAGTAGTGATCTTCTCCCACCTATATAAGGTAAAATACTGGTCGATTTTGCTATGCCAAAAATTCTGGAGTGCAAGATCTTTTCCTTTCTAAATCACGAGACAGGAAAAGGGCTTCAACAGAAAACTTTGTAGGTTAAGTGAGCATCTTATGGCAGGTCCAGGAACTGAACATAGATTTCAGATTTTCTGAGGTACAGCCTTGTGCCTTAGGCAGAAGCCTAGTCCTTTTGTCACTTAACAAGCTATCAAAGTCCAAGCTCTTATTTAAAAATTGACATTGCAGCTTAGTAACAAATAGCAAGAATACTTGAAAAGAAGTAATCGAAGTTAAATCATTGCTGCTTCTAACGTTAACATCTGCAAAAACTTGTCCCCAGCATTCTGTCAGATACTCTTCCAGCAGGCACATTCAGAAGTCATTACCAGTTTCTGTGTCTTTTAGGACATGATTCACAATACTGACATTACTGTCAGAGCTCCCATCTTTGTGTTTGAAGTGTATCACCATTAGTTCTGCAGCTCTTTCAACATACTTACTGACTTTATACCCCAGCTTTTCAGCATGAATCCTCTTAGCCATGAACTGCCCTTCAATCAAGGCTCGTATTTCCACCTCCTTTGGAAAGTTCGAAACCTGTATCAAAAGAATGAATGCATTATGCTAACCAGCACCTTACACAGTGTACAGTGCCAAGCTGGAGACAGGTTAAAAGCACAAGACAGATTTACAGTTCATTATCCTTGTCTTCACCCTGAAGTCAGCTTCCAACTAGGCCCAGTTCTCTATTTGTGTGAATAAGACACATGTAAAGACTCAAAAATGCAACCCATAACCTTGGAACTGCTGGCAAATCCGTCAGTCCTGAAATGCAGAATGGGAAGAGGTACTACTGTGAGTTGTAAACTATTAGTATTTCTCACCACCAAAAGCTGCTTAAGGATCAATACCTCAAAAATGTAAAACTTAAATATATAACATTCAAATACTTTTAGCAATGACAGAGAGCTTAAACTCTACGTATATCTGTCTGCACAGAAGTGAAACCACCTTTTCATTAGCCACATCTTTCAGTCCACTGTTAACCAGATGAAAGCTAGCAGAAGCGGGAAAATGTTGAACTACAAAAACAAAGAACATCCCCCAAAAGGTTAAGTTTTTCCATAGACAACAGCTACTGCCTACAAACTTGTGTAACAGCAAGAACCAATTAAGCATTCATTTAAACAGTAAGCATTTAGAAGACTAGTGCTACACTGCAAACAAGATAGTATCAATCTCTGTTCACCTAAGTGAGGTGTAATCAACTGGGAGCCATGATTAATTAAAGATGCCTGTTGAGTTTCAATACCACCCAGAAAGCCAAACACTTAAACAACATCCATTCCCCAAAAGAGAAAGAAAAAAAAAATACAAACATTAAAAGAACACGTCTTCTCATTTCCATTTTAATTCCAGGTGTACTTGAACTTCTGTTCACTTACCACCACTTAGCATACACATTTAGAGCAAGATAAAAGACAAAATCTGATAGCCCAATGTGTCAACACATTCTTATCTGTTTCCAAAATTTAGAAGGCAGGGACTGTGCCATGCAAGTTTACCAAGTTCTCAATAAGCTTAAAGTTAATCCTTTTCCAAAAATTGTACTTTACTAAATCCACATTTTCAAGTAAAGAATTATGTCCTTCTAAAAAATACCATTTAGGTTCTAGTTCAGACATCATCGTAGATGTTCTCAAGCTACAGATCCTCCTTCTGCAAATCATCCCAGGGACATTCATCAATAAATGAAACTTGGAAGCAAGCATCTCATACAAGAAAAAAGATAACAGGAAAAACTTCAAGCTTTGTCAGTACACCTTCAAGGTTTTAGGCAACAACATTAACACTACCTTTTCGTTGTCACTGTTGAATCTGTGAATCCCAACTGCTTCAGGAGTGATTTCCATCACGTCAAAGTAGAAACCTGCATCAATTAACATTGAAGATTGTCATGTTTTGTCCTAGCTCAAAGTGGTAAACTTACTTCAGCACATGGTTGAAATAATTATAAATACATATCATATGTTTGGAAAGACATTTGATACACCACAGAGTTTGTTTCTTAACTAATTTCAGTCTAGATATTTAATAATTACTTTTGGTTTTACACTCTAACACTTCAGTAGAAATCCAAACAATATAACAAAAGACAAGTCTACTAAAAAGCTCTCATCCACCAAAACATGTACACACGCAAGTAATGCAGTACTAAGATAATATATAATTGAAATAGTTTCAGTAAATTATATACAGAGTTGAAAGAAAGTAAAATGAAAAATGAGAGGTTTGTAAGAAGCGTGTAGGAATAGCGGAGCACTCTGTGCACTGGATTAGATTTCATGAATTTATTAGAGAGCATCAGATATTTTAAGTCCCAAAGCAGAGCCAGCCTCTGCACAGTTTCTGAGATCTGAGGAAATACAGTAAGGCAATGCAGGCACTTAAACAAAAAGAGTGAAAAACATTTCCTTCGTGTTCATGGCAAGTTGATTAGAACAGACACACAAGGAAAGGACCACAAAAGAGGAAAATGAGAACTGGAAAACTGAACAGAGTAGCTAGGAAACTAACAACAGCCTGTAAGGCACAGGTCTTCAGAATATGCTGCCCTAGAAGACCAACAAGCATTATCCCCCAATGGGATCCTGGGGTGCATTNTAGCAGTTGGCTCTGCTCATCTCCACATTTCCAAAGCCTCCAGAGCATCATCTTGCTCATCAGAACACAGGAAAAAAGTTATAAAAGAGAAGAAGCCGAATCAGTTTCTCCTTCACTCTGCTTTGCTCAGGAACTCAAGAGATTCCTGTATTTTTACATGTATACAGTATCTCCAAATAGCCCAGAAGTTATGCAAGGATACCAGTTATCCAAACCCATGGATAACTTACATGAAATGCCCATTTTTATAGGGGACTGAGTTATCCAAGTGAATATATCACAACAAGTTCTAAAACTTTACGGCAGGGTCCAGGCATCCCTGGTATCAGTAACAAGGTTTTCATCAAGTTCCATTTTTATTTTAATAACATCTGACTTTTGGAATAACTTCTTCCTATTTTCTAAAACAAGTGACTCATCCTTTTGTGAGAAGAAATGCCTGACCGTTTTAATACCTCCCATGGACTGGATTTGACAGAATATAACAGATTCTAAACATGAAATCCGTGCAAACCTTAATACAATAACCTAAAATTCACTTTTCTAAAAAATGAATTTTCCTATAGTGTTTTTTAAAACTAATTTTACTCATATGAATTCAGACCTAATATGACTGTGATGATTTCAAATACAACTCCGCAACAGTTAAATGTTTATCTTGATTATACATAGGCTCATCTTTCAATAACTTAGAAAATGTTTAATTTTCAGAAAGAAAATAATGTAAAACTAAAAATCTTAATAAATTTGTGTATTTGAGAAGTATTTCAATTTTTTATTTAATTCACTTAGCCTAACGTGGAGCAAAAGCAGGAACGGCCTTGTGACATACGTAGGGGAAAATGCAGGACATTTGGGTACAATTGGATAATACTGCTTTATTCACACACCCAGAGCAAGATTCCAGAGTAATATTAAGTGATCAGAACCACTGAAGATTAAGAAAGAAAGAACACGGAGCTATTTAAACCACATGGCTTGAGTCCTTGGCAAAAATTAAAAAATAAAAATAAAAGAAAATAAACCCTTCAAAAATCACTCATTTTAAATATTCTGCAGTTCAGATCTCACTACACCTTTTCAGTAACCAAATGAGATCCATAAATGCCACTTTCTTATTTAGTCAGTATTGAAGAAGAATACCATAATGGCACTCAGCCTGCCAACACAGTATTTCTGAGCACACAACAGAAAGTTCCCTTCCTCTGCTTAACTTAATTCTTGGTCATTTTCATGACTCAAGTAAACTTAGTAGGAGTTGCACCTACATTTCTGTCTTTAATCAAATTCAGGAAATCTCAGCCCTGCTAAGGCTCATACCCAAGTTTCCATTGTTTCCAGCAACAGTAGATGACAAGGCATTGGAGAATTCATCCCAGGAGCCTGCAGCACACTCATCTCGGATTCTCTCTCTCATCAGAGAGCCATTCTTAAAACTGAAACACATAAACACACCATATGCATTTTCCAAACCACTTGGCTCTAGATTTTTAAAGCAAATTGCTGTTTTATGTAATATTGCTGCTTATTACACCAACTGAAAACAGCTGGGCAAGCATAGATATCATCATGTCTTCTTTATAAAAAGAGATGGAGAAGAAAAAAACTAGGTAAGAGAGAAAACTATTACCAGACATGTTGATGAACAGTGCAGAGGTGCTCTCCTACATCTCTCCAATGAGTTGGCTTAGATCTAGGCTAGCAGGTGATGCTATACACAGTCCAGCTCTGAACAGCTACCACATCTCAGAGTGCCAAGCACAGAGCTGCAACGCAGCACCTGGCTTATCACAGTTTCCTGGAGTACAAAGCACTGATGAACACACATCAGCTCTGCCCATGTTGGTCCTGAAGCAGGACTCATGGAGCTCTGTTTCTGCAGTGAAAAATGGTCTGAGCTATGGGTACAGAGGCGGTACTGTTGTCAGAAGTACTGTGACATAACAATAAATGGCTTGCTGTGACATGACTCAGGAGGAACGAGAGCATCTCTTCACTGTATTACATCATTTATAATTTCAGGAGTGTTGTACTGATTTGGAGCCAGCTTGGATCCACTAAGACTTACGAGGCTTAGCTCCACACCAGTACTGGCAAAGGAAGCCAAAACGGAGAAAAATTAAGAAAAACAGAAACCTGAATGCAAAGCTTCAAAAATAGCCAACTATTGGGAATTATGAAATTCAGAAACTTGCAATCAACAACATCCTATTCCTGTACAAAGACAATATCACAATTAAAGCTCTGCTAAAGCACCTACAGTTTGATCTCTTGTGATGTTAGAAAAAAAGAGGTAACCTCGAGATCCACAGGGAACAGGTTGCTTTATTAGGAAGGCCATCAGATCTCCACTTCAGAAAATGCTATCTATACCCCTGCTAATTTGTAATAATTGAATCAATGTTAATACTACTACATATAAGAACCAGTCCAAACAGGGGGAAAAAGAAATTAAGGCCTTAAGAGGATTGTATCTGTACACTCATAACTAATGGGTTTGTCATACTTTCTGAAGGTCTTCCCAACCAACAGCCCCATCCACTCCTACCAATAAATTCTGGGCTTCGCAGTCTTGAGGATTTAGACTTTAAACGTATCTGTAAATATTTGCCTAAATACTCTGACTTGTAAGTTTTCTCTCTGAATACGGGGACAGTGCAGCTTCAGGCCCTCTTTCCACCTCCTTGGTTGGCTAGTAGCCAAACCATTCCCAAATCACAGCAGCCAAAAGCCACCATGAGGATCATTCTCCCAGCTCAGTTTTTGAGATCTCGGTATTTTCTACATGCACAGCCTAATATGTCCCTGAACAGCACTGATTATACTCCTCCACGAAAAAAGAACCTTCACCTGCCCCATTATGTCCCCTCTGGACCACTAGAATAGCACAGAAGTTATACAGTCTGGTCAAGCTCTGACATTCCAGATCATTACATTTCAGAAGACTGTTATTCCTCTACATTAAATATACTATCTTAGATTCATAGTGAACTGGCTCTATGAATATATAAAAATAATTTGGTCTTCTTATTGCCTTGAGAATTTATCCTTCACAACTCTGCGGACGCAGTTACCCGCACTAAACAGTGAGAATGCTCAGACACAGCTGCAAATGTTTCAGCAATAGCCTGCCATACACTGTACAGAACACTCAATGTTCTATTCATTATCATTTTGCAAAAGAAATAAAACACTAACACACAGAAATATGCTATTGATCCCAAATGGACAAGAAAAATAAATGATATTACCATAAAAGTGCCATATACGTTTGAGAATCAACTGGATTGCAGAGGATATGACCTTCTAAGGCCGGAGTTGGCTCCTGGATCCACAGAAACAATGTGTCACTTGTGCCAAGGCTAATCTGCAGGGGGAAAAGAAGTAATTGAAGCGTTATCACAACACGCATGGAAAGCAATACAGAAATTAAATTAAAACCATTTGTTATCACCACTAATTGTTTTTAAATTACACATGAAGTCAATTGGATTCATACTGAAGCTAGCTCTGACTTTCAGGTTGTCACATCAGTGAAATACATACTAGACAGAGACTTGGGCCTTAGTGACTGGAGTGTTAGTTAAAAATAGTTACAGAGTTTACTTAAACTCTTTCAGACAGCTTGCAGATTGATAGAAATAAAACAAGCATGAAGCCAATAAACAGAAAATCAACACTAGCAGATTAATTTAGCTGATAACCTACAGCTATTGTCCTTGTTACTATTTCACATTTCATACACCATATTTATCCAGGGATATGAACAGTTTTCAGAAATACATTTTGACTTACTGCAATATCTCCCTCTTGAAGCCTCATCCCTGCCAACGATGCTGAAAGCAAAAACCAGGATAGCAGATAAAAAGTTACTCATGTGACTCAATTATAGCATACAGCATGAGACACCACAGTACATTGAATTCATCATCTCAAAGTGGAATATAAATGGCAAGTATACTTGTGACAGTCTTGACCTATACACTGTAAAAGAGTTTGGGTGAGGGAGTTATTTCTGACTCTGAATAAAAAAACATTCAAGACAAAGAACTACAGAGCTGCAGGATTCTTTAAAATGTTATATGTTCAAGTTTTAAATACTGTGGACCCGTATTTAAAGCACAAAGACTCCCACTTACATCAGACTACTCATGTATTTATTGGACTAAACTGAACTTAAATCTCTAGAAGATTCAATTCTAATTTCCAGAAATTCATCTCCCATATTGTTCATGGGAAGCATTCCAAGATGAAACCTGTATCTCGATCCAACCCCAGATACACTTCTGTAACATGGTAAGCACCTTCACAGTCCTGAGAAGCAGATGGCTTTGCTCTGCACTGAAACAGCCTTGAGGGCTATAAAAACTGTCCCTAAAATAACACCTTCCCTTATTTTGGGATCTAATAGTCAGACAAAAGGACAGCTCTAATTCTTCAAGAACAGCTATGACATTTCTCCTCAACTTTTTGATTCAAAAGGTACAACAGCAGGCTTTGAATTCACATCTCCCAAGTTAAAAATCGAAGCAATTCATAGTAAGAATAGATTTGTACGTGGAGACAAACCAAAACTGTACTTATCACAAGGTAAATGAAGTCACCTACAATTACTAGGCTAAGTGGAAGCCACTTGCACTATCCTGCTTACCCAAGCTGTCTTGGAAGAATCAGTGACGGATGGTTGCCAGGAAAAGCTATTAACACTGATAAATGTGATATTCTTTCCCTACATAAATGAGCATCTGAGATTTAATTACATGATCTAGAACTTTAGTACAGACATAAACATATTCACTGAATCTTATACACTTAATCATCTCACCTGGATTGTCTCCTGTAAAGGCTACTATTTTACAGTCTGGGTTAAACTCATAACGCTGAATATAATACGGAGAAATGGATCCCTAAGGAAAGAAAGAAATAGAGTGAGGAAAAAAAGGCTCAAAACTGGAAAATAATCTTGCGGTGTATGACACAATGTTGTAACATAGTCCTGAAAAACCCTACAGCAGCTCCAAAAATAATTTGTGTATTTAAGTAGAAATGTTTTACAGATTTTGGACCCAATTTTTTTGTCTGAGAATCTCAGAAATAAACGCAGATTAGACTTCAAAACAGATCAAGTAAACAGCAGCATTTTAGCCTTGGGTCACTCTCAAGTTGTTCACATCAAATAATACAAACATATCCACCTATCCTGCACACATGCATGAATATTAATACATAGAAATTAAACATTCATTGCAAACACAACATTAACATACATCACAACCTTAAACGCTGGAAGATGAAGGGTCTGGAGCACAAGCCTTACGAGGAGCAGCTGAGGGAGCTGGGACTCTTCAGACTGGAGGAGGCTCAGGGGTGATGCTATTGCTCTCCACAACTGCCTGAAGGGAGGCTGTGGCAGGGTGGGGGGTGGCCTCTTCTCCCATCTAACTAGTGACAGGAATAGAGGGAATGGCCTCAAGTTGCACCAGGGACATTCAGGTTGGACATTAGGAAATACTGGAGGTGTTGAAGAAACGTTCAGATGTACTGAGGGACATGGTGGGAAATATTGGTGATAGGTGGAAGGTTGGACTGGATGATCTTGGAGGTCTCTTCCAGCCTCAGTGATTCTACGATTCTAATATGACACCTGTTATTTTAGGGGCCAAGAACTGTATTTTTTAAGTCACATCTGACAGCCACAGAGAAGAAAATAGGAGAAGACTATCCTTAAAAAAAATTACAAGGACATTTATAAAGACTTGTTATATGTTTCTCTCCCTTAAAGAAGATCAGCACTAGAATCACAAGTCAGGTACAGTAATATCACTGAATTCAAAGGGATCAGGTGGCAGATACATATACAGTTTTGCATGTGCACCACCTAAAGCAATAGCTCTGTGTTAGATGCTAGGACTAAATTCATCTACTCTAAGAGATGCAAGCCTTGATTTGATTTTGTCATTATGCTACATGAACTGAGGAGCTTCAAACATCCCAAATTATTCACAAAGATTAACTCATTAACTCTACAACTTAAAACAAGGCTCCTGTTAAGTAATGTAAACGTTGAGTTCTGTTTCTGCAGCAATAAAACCCACATAGTTCTGCAGTAGCCAGCTGCCTGGGGGCATATAAGGTGTGTGAAGGGAGAACCCCAATAATTCTTATCACTGGAGCATCTGCCAAATGTTTGGTTTTCATAGCACAAAGCATGCTAGAATCCAAGGTGACTCAGACATGCTATGACAGACACCCACTACCAGTTTTCAAAAACACCCATTTCTGCTCTGACAAGCATATGCACAACATACCTGGAAGTATTAAATCAACCAACATAGCTCTGAGGATAACTGTGCACACACACACACTCTCCAAGAAAGTAACATCAGCAGAACTCTCAGCACAGAGTTCTGCTTCTTCCAGTGAGAAATGTTTTGTGGTTCTTCAGATGCTTTTATTTGTCCGTTCATTTTAAACTCTTCTGGACAGGCACATACCAGAACTGAATAGGATGGTACAGGGTTTCCCAGTTTCTCCACTAATCCTGGTGCACAAGCATCAAGGCAGGATGCTGACCACACCTTTTCCCAAATTTGAAGCAGATTCATACCGGAGCCTGCAAGATACAGATTAAAACAAGCGGCATAGATCATTAAACACAAAACTAGGGTAAAGAAAACAGATGGTATTAGATCAGAAAACTCTACCTTGTTACAGGCGGAGAGTTTACAGAAGTATATTTTACATTCAAATGTATTGATCTCAGCACTTCTAAGTATAAATGATACTGACGATTCAACCTAACTGCCTTTCATCTGTAAAGTAGCAGAAAATACTTCTCTGATGCACAATGCAACAGACAAATCAGTTATTTAGAATAAAAAATAAAATAATAAAATAAAATAAAATAAAAAATAATAATAAAATAAAATAAATAATAAAATAAAATAAAATAAAAAACAGAAAGAAAACCTCCCCACTGACTCCTCCTCAAACCTTCTGCTTTGTACAATTATTTCACTGCTAACTAGAAGTGATGCAGCAGTGTCACCTGAAGGCAAGTTGCCCTCATCTGAGACAGAACAATGAAGAAATTCAACACTAGGCAGCTTGGCTATACACTATCTTTGAGTAGATTACCAAACCAGCACCTACAACCACTGCTCACACTGGCTTATCCTCCTCCATTTCAATGCTTTCCTCTTCAGAGATGATGAAATAAAATACCAGCCTAGAATCATCAAGGTTGGAAAAGACCACTAAGATCCTCACATCCCACCATCGGCCCATCACCACCATGTCCACTAAGTCATCACAGAATTATAAGGTTGAAGGGACCTGTAGAGATCGTCGAGTCCAATCTCCCTGCCAAAGCAGCTCCCTAGCCCAGGTTGCACAGGTAGGTGTCCAGGTGGGTCATGAACATTTCTAGTGAACAAGACTCCACCACCTCTCTGTGCAGCCTGTGTCAGTGCTCCGTCACTGCACTGTGAAGAAGTTCCCACGTACATTTGTGCAGAACCTCCTGTGTTTCAGTTTGTGGCCATTTCCCCTTGTCCTATCACCACGCACTTCTGAGAAGAGTCCAGCCTTGTCCTTTTGCCTCCCACTCCTTAGATATTTATAGATGTGGATCGATCCCTCTGAGTCTTAGCCCCTCAGTGCCACATCTACAAATTACTTGAAAACCTTCAGGGATGGTGATTCTACCACTTCCCTGGGCAGCCTATGCCCACATCAGAGTTATCACTAGATGGTTCTGCATTCTCTGTTTCACCACTGGTTGCTTTTTTCTATCACTATTTTATTTGCATTGTCCTGGTTTATAAAGTTGGTTAGTGATCAAATCTAAGCAACCTACTAAGCACTCTACAATCCCCGCTTATATTTCTAGGATGACTTTAATTGCACATTTCATTAGACTTGAAAAATCTGTAAGCACTACTGGTTAGTGCTGTTCAGGGACATATTAGTCTTACACCAGATGAACAACATTTTCATTTCAAAGGCTGTTTAGCCTGTGACTTATTTATCTCAGGAACACAGCCACATTCTCAGCCAAGTACTGTGGAATACCTGAAATTTACTTCAATTCAATGCATCTTGAAACTGAAAAACATGACTACGTTGAAGGTGACCCAGCAGGCACTGTCTGTGGAATAAGGTGATGTTCTCAAGGCTCAGACGCAGAGGAAGAGAAGGTTTGTGACCACATTTCAGTCAGCACATCACAAGGCTCTTATTCTGAACAAACACACAAGCCTGACATACTCCTCTGCGTACCCTAGTGCTGCTTAATCATGCACAAATAAGCTGACATTATCAATTCCCAGCAGCCTTTTTCCCAGATTAAAAACATTTGTTTATAAAATATCTATCACACATTTCAGTCTTGAGCATCACCAGCAAGTTCTGGACTTAGTGCTCTGCACAGCACAGACACCTGAATAAACCAAGGCAAACAGCAGGAAATTTGAACTATATTTAGTAACATTTAAAATAGAATTAAAGTTTGTTAAATTCAATCCATCTCATTTCACGCAAATTAAACACACTTAAATTATGCACCAGTTAGTTCCCTTCTCCACTGTTAAAGTCACTAAAGAGAAGTTTTTAAGAGAAGGAAAGATGACTACTCAGCCCAGCTTCTCAGTTCTCTTACATGTTGCCATCCCTCCTGCCTAGGAAACCTGAATCCAGCACCACCATCTGCACTTCCAAGAGATGGAGTGAGTGAGCAGGCTCTTCCCAAGCCTCCCAGGCATAACGAGGCTGTCTAGGAAAAAGTAAGCAAAGTTATGAAGTTTCCTTAAAAAACTCCTAATCAGGAAGCAAGGAAGTCCTTAAATAAATAGGAACTTTTTTAGAGAATGTTTAGCTGTTGCTTCCTCAGGGTTTAAATCCTTCACCCCCATAACCTGCAAGGATAGGGAAACATTTAATCAGTATCTTTCAGTGCAGATTTGGATGGCATAAGGAGTACTTCTAATCATTCCTCCATAAAATAGGGAAAACACTAACATTTATGACTGGAAAGGTGTAAGTTTATATATAACTGAAACAGGACTTCGCTTTTATTGACTGTTAAACACAGTTGCACAGAGACTCTGTTACACCCTGATGAAAGAAAGATGATCTAATTTACCTCACTCTCAAAAACTCATTTAAAAGATGTGAAACAATTATTGTACAAGAATGATTAGCCTATTGGCCCAGATTCACCCTACCTAACCACAGACACTTGAAAGAGAAACCAGAGAGCTGGATGCTCCCTGGAACTGCTTCCTCCGTCAATTACACAGGGATCGATGCCATGAGCTCTTAACTGGAGCACCTCTGGTTACAATCTACACCACTTTGTAAAAAAAAATGATAATAAAAAATGGCTTAAGCACATTGCTGTGAGTTTAATATAAAAATGAGTAATAAAATGAAAAATATGGAAGATAAACAACAAGCAACCCTTTGACTTGTCACTCCAAATGTCACCCCACCAGCAGTGAGGAAGGTCAAAGCTAAGTCCACAGTCTGGTTAGAAGGGAGGAAAGGGTCAATACATAAGTAAGCAGAATTCAGTATCCCACAGCAAGCATCACTGATTTCACATGAAGTGGCCAGGAGCACAACTGGGACTCACTAGCATTTATTGCTTATACAAAACTATAAGACTGGAAAAAATTCATCACAAAGACCAAAAGAAACCAACTAACTGGCTTCATTAATCAACAACCCAAAGATCAGTAATTGCACACATTCATAAACAGATATGTGTATTTGTATTACAGCACTCCAGATTGCCATTTCATGAGCTCAAATCATAAGCAGCATATCTCTGCTGACACCAACAACCTACACTGAGAGTAAATTCAGCACACCGTGCTTCATTCTGATCAGGCCTCAGCTCAAAACATCCTAATTTGATTGAACAACAGAAGCAAGTATGCTAAGCTATGATTTGCCTAAGGCACTTAGAAAAGCATTTCAAAAGATAAAGCTTCTGTAGGTCAAGAGTTGAGTAGCTGTTCTTTAAGGTGTCTTCTGAAAGAAACAATGCCTCAAGCATTCAAATTACTGAGGTCCCAAATGTACCTTACTATTACCTTCCACATAATATAAATGAAAATCATTCTTCGTTCCACCAGAATGCAAATTGATTTCTTTTAAATCAACCACACAAGGTGCTCAGCCATTCATAAGAAGCTCATAAGGTTCATTTGGACCTCGTGAGATCGGATCTTTTAAGAAAAATTCCTAAAACTGAGTAGCACATTCCCTACAATAACATGAAAATTTGGAGAGGTTATTGTGCAGCGCTAAACACTCTGACAAGGTGATACAATCTGGAGTTAAATGTACAGAAATGAAGAACAGGTCTATTATAGGAACATTATTTTGAGAGATGCATCCTGAACTACAATACACAGGTGCAATGTAAAAGATCAAGTGAATTGCAAGAAATCATTCACGACAAGCAAACAAGTTTTTCAGATGGATCCAAAAAACTGCTGCATACATTATAATTATATTTTACCACTGAAATTAGAATTCTCTCTCATTATGTTAATGGAAGAAAAGAACATACAAGACAAAATACAGCTTACAACACCAAAAAGTCATCTGTGTTGAACTGCAACATCCTGCTTAGTTCTCTTATCTTTTTTCTCACAGAAAGATTTAATAATCTCACACGCTCTGAACAGTAGATAACATAGACTCAAGTTATGTAAATATCCAGAGGTACAACAGATAGACTCTCCTTAGAGCTAAGGATTTCAACTCTAAGATTTTAATGCCTGTATTTTTAAGCAACACTTGAATCAAAATGAACATCTGCAGAAGAAAAATATAAAAAATCAACCCATTCCTTTGTCAGAAAAAGCATCCTGAAGCTCTCACTGTCTGCTTGAAACACAGGACACAGAGTTAGTTTTGTGGAGGTTGGTGAGGCTGAAATGTTCAGTACCTGGGCCTACTGAGGAGCAAAGTAGAGATACTATGGGCAATAATACACAAATTTAGCTGCGAAAACACATGGTTAACAGAACGAGACGAGATGACAGATGTAGTAATCACACAATCACTTCAAAATAAGAATGGATTGTCTTGCAATTTTTAAGGTCTCAAATATAAATGGAAGATACAGTATCAAATAAGTTGACCGTTAGCTAAAATTGAGTTGTCCTGCTTTTTTCTGTGAGCTTTGATGGAAGAACAGCGGAGATAAAATGAGTCGGTCTTCACACATGGGTGTCACCTCCGGCTCTATAATGCAAAATTTCTTTAGAGAATCTTTTTATCTAACCTTTCAGCTCTGAAGTACATCTTCCCTTATTTTCAGAAAAGGAATCAAAAATGCTATTTAGAAATAATAGCACAGCTCCCAGGAAGAAGGTATTGCTTGTAACTGCCATTTAAAATTGCCATTTAAAAGCTGGATAACTGAGATAACACACAACAGAAAGGAGAGACACTGGCCTAGTCCCTTTTCTCTTTGTTATGACGAATAGAGCAGTACAGAAGGTTAGGCTATATTTTTCCCTAATTGAGCTTTTTCTTTTTTAGGGTGGGAGGGGCTTGGTTTCGCTTTTACTCTGGTTTATACCAAAACAATATTCCTGCTAGATCCAGTTAGATGGTGGGGACAGAGAGAAGGAAATAATCACAGCATACGTCTTGTTCTCATGCTGCGCAACTCAGAGCTAAACCAGTAAAAACAACACAGTAGTATCAGAAGCTGAGTTGACAATGTCATCAAGAGTAGCAACAAACTGAAAGGATAACAGGCAGAAATTGAAACACAGGAAGGTCCACACTAACGTGAGGAAGAATTCCATCAATGGCAGAGTGACAGAACACTGGAAGAGGCTGCCCAGAAAGGCTGTAGAGCCCCCTTCTCTGCAAGACCTGCCTCAGTGTTTATTTGTGTGACACGTAGGGAACCTGCTTTAGCAGGGAGGTTGGACACCATTACCTCTAGAGGACCCTTCCAACCCCTACAGTTCTCTGATTCTGCAAGTAATTTAGCTTCAAAACTAACTTACTTGCCATTAAAGTTTAAAGAATGAAAACAAATGGCAGAAACCCCATCCCACTTTCATATAAGGTGGGAAGAAGGAGAGGGAAGTTGCCTTGTTAAGCTGTCACTACCAGTAAACCCCATACATACTTACCATCACTATAATCAATGGGTGCATAAGCTCCTAGGAAAAGGGAAGCTGCAAAACTACTAACCAAAGAGATTCTCTGAAAGAAAAAAAAAAAAATTGCATGAGATAGTGATTCCCATCAGTACTCACTTTGAAGAAGGAAAATAAGTAATTGGAAGCAGCAAATGTTAATGGATGCTTAACGTTAGGCAGAATACACATAGAAGTATACCTCGAAGGACTATTCAGTTCTATATTCCTGCTGAAGCAGTATGGCAGATATCAGTTCAAAGGTAACCCTATGATAAAAGCTGTTAATGGCTTTGCATTCTGAAACATGCAAAATACACCTAGTATATTAGCACATTCTTTGTTATCGTGAATTAATTCACAACTGTGGTATATTCATTTCAAGGAAAAACACTCAAAAGAAAAAAACAAGGATGTCTGGATGACCAAGGAAATAGCCACACACACTGGTCAACCTGGAGTGCAGGGCTGCAAGGCAAGGCTCTGACAGCACCTTCATCCAAACTCTTACCATCCTTCTGCCAGCTGAGATAGCAGACCTCCCAGGACTTACTTCCAGGAACTGGTAATCTGAACTAAACCAATATCTGTTGCTCTCCTTCAGGAGACGTTCCAACAATGCATTAAACACTGCAGGGCTCCTAGCACTGGCCCTAAAATGCCATGGCCACATAACACAAAGCACTGATCCAACATGAACTCACCTCCATTTCAAGCATGCCAAAGAAACTACCAAGTTAATCAGCTACTGCTGAGCTTTCTGCAGGGTCGGGTATTATCTGCCCACAGAAGCTGGCATAAAAGCTGACGAATTCCTTATTGTGCATTCTAATCCAAGAGTTACAGTTGTCACCCAACAACTAATCAGAATCAAATCTCTACCAGTGAGTGGAATGAGCCAGCAGTGAAAGGAGTTCTGTTATTAATGACCATGAAGCCACTGCTTCACACAGCATTCAGAGATGTACTACAGCCAGAGCTCTAAAAGGTAGTTATAATGGCCAGGAAACTTAATGATGCACTTGCTCTTCATGTATCTCACCCCAAGAATATATCACATTGTGCTTAGATAACAAAGGCCTACCTTCTGTGGTGCCCCAATGGGCACAAGCTGCCTGAAATGGAAGGAAAAGGATGAAATTAAACTGTGAATCAGCCAGATTATTGAGCTGACCTAGAGGAAGAAAGGTATCCACCTTCCACATGCTACTGAAACTACCAAGCTGCTAAGCATTTCTTGTGGATTCAAGAGCAACTCCAGCACAGAGACATCTGTGCTAGAACACAGATTCTTGCACATCCATTATTGCCAAAAAGGTGGCACCAGTGCCACCAAGCCCTCAGTCTTAGCTCAGTCTGAGCATTCTCTGTTCCCATGAACTCACCCCCCACCCTGCCCCTACCATTAATGCAACATTCTCTAAACTTATTCTCAAGCTTACAATCAAATTGTATTAGTTTTGTTTCATTCCAGCCTTTACTAGCATAAAAGATTATACAATGAAACAGAAAGAAAAAAATATACATAGTCAAATTTGCAGCTTTTTCTGCAAAAGAAGTGAATATTTCATGCAGGAATTAGATTTTTTTTAAATATGATCAATACTAACAAGAACTGAAGTAATGTGGAAGTACAAGCAGTCTGACTTCATAGGTCGAGATGTGTGGCATATTCAACTCACAGGACAGGAGCCTCTCCCTTGCTTATATCCTATTTGCATGGAGGTTTCACCTTGTTTCAAATTATTTCAGTGACAGCTAGATGCAGACTTGACAAATGGAGATAACTGAATTCTACAACAATTTTTAAAAATTAAAAATCAGATGGAAACTGAACAATGTGATTCATTTGTAGTAACAATTGACGTAGCTCCACAAGGGAAAAATTTAGGGAAAAAATCCAGAATTGCTTACAGCTTTTTCCTATGCACACATGCACGGATGCCAGCTTTGTATGGCAGAACAACCACATTTATGTATGCATATAGCTAATTCTCCACTCACATTCAAACTGTTGCATGTACAGCCTATTGCCACCCAAATGAAAGCCTGTTACAAAACTTACTTCACAAAGGCAAGATCCAATGGGAGCCCACTGTGTTACACAAACATTCAGAATGGAATTGATGCCTAATTTTTATCTGTCTAATGACTAACAATTTAACAATAAGTAAAATAAAAATCACAGAATTTTAATCTTAAAGCAAACACAAAAGTAAAAATATTTTGGGGGGGAAAAGAAGTCTGACACCTCCACAAAATTCCACTTAAAAGACTGTCAACTGTGATTTCCAATAAGTATATTGAAGTTGAGCCAACCTCAGTTTGTGCGTAGACCTCAGGATTCTGGTTGTAAATCTTTGCTATCTGGTTTCCTGTAAAACGCTGAGAAAGAAATGCAAATGCTTAGAAACACAAACCTTAAATGGAGTCAATAATCATTAACTCTGTGTAATGAGTTCAGTACATTGCACTTTGGATATTTAATTTGTCTGATGCATGATGAAAGTCAGAGCACAGCAGGCAATCTGCACTAAACAGGCTATAACACAAAGTCTCATTATATGAATTTTGCTCACCTTTAAAAAAAAAACCTGAGAAAAAAACATTACTATTCATAATTTACATTTCAGAAATGACAGTTCTGTTGAATGAATCACTCTTATTACATGCCCGGGACCTAATGCTATTCAAATGCTGCCTTCAACTTCTTAGAAAGGTATTTGCTATCCAACCTATGTCCCACTCTGTGAGGAAGGTGAATGGGAGCAGGCAGGAAGTTTCATACTCAAAGAAGCAATGCCAGTACAAGACAGTAACAGTTATGAGAAGAAGTATTTTTCCTCCATATATTATATCAAACAAAAAAACCTCTTAACGCTGATCTTACAAAACCTTAACTTTTAGTAAGTTAAAAATAAACTGTTAGTAGTAAAAAAAAAAGTTTGATTTCAAACACTGGCTATAAATCTTGCATGATTCAAAACCAGAATCAGCAATCTGCAATGCTAGAGCCTTACTTCACTGAACTAACAGTGAGAGCAGACAGGTGCCCTGCAGGGGCAACCCCATTCCCACTCCATAACTCAGTGTCACAGTTATGAGAGAGGGCAGAGCTGGGAAGATGAGATGAACGACATAGTACGAAGTGATGGAGTCCCAAACTTCTGAAGCTCACTTTTCTTAGGTTAACAGTTCCTTGTTAGCCTTCACGGAACATTAAAAGGTCAATCTAAATTACAGAAGTAACCTAGAGCAGTGATCCCAAAATACTGAGTCATAACTCCAAGGAAGTTTGTAACACAAACTTAAGTGTAATCCCAATGGAAACTTGGCTGCACAGGAGCTCCCAGCAGAGAGCTGGGCCCTGAGACTGTAAGTGCAGACACTGAACACCACATCTGGGAACCACTGGCCAAGAGCTACAGCTTAATTCAGCCTATCCCTGTACTAATTCTTGCAGTAGAATTTCCAGTGTTTTGCCTAATTTCACTTGAGAATTTCCACAGAATAGGATTTCCACGTCTTTCTTTGCAAGCTTAGCTCAAAGTATGATATTGTGGGAGTTTCTTCAGAAACACTGAATAGAAGTGCCTCTTTTATAGCTGATGGCTGGTCATTATCCTCTGTGATATGACAGAATTGTTTCTGTCATGAGACTCTGCTGAAGACCTTCTTGTCATTGTTTCTTACCTCATAGGCTCGAGAACCAGTGATATTTGCTAAATGCTGTGCTCCTCCCACGGCGTTCTCCAGGGCACTGCACTGGGAAGCTGTGCTAGAATCCATCCAGATGGGGCTGTTACTGACAGCAAAACAAGCCTGGAACAAACAGTATTCTTTAAGAATAACACCTGATCTCTAAGTCCCTGCTGAAACAATAACAATACAGCAGACAGAGGTGCCAGCTCACAGATCAGTTCCCTGATGTCCTCTCAGTAGCTACAGGAAAACAGTATTGGCCAGGGGTGGAAAGTCTAACCCAAACTTTACACCTGAGGGAAGCAGCAGGCTTTATTTGCCAGTACATCACAAGTACTCTGCAGCTGAATGTTCTGTGGCAATGTATCAGTATATTCCCCTGTGGTGGCCAAGGCCCCAGGATGCCTTACACAAGTTTAGGCTCACTTTGTAGAGCTTCTCCCTGAACAGCTAGATGATCTTTCTAGAGCTTTCTCTTCAGTGATTTTTAAGCAATGCAAGTGAGGCTTAGTACATCACCAGATAGCATTTTAATTCCCTTTCCAAGAGTTTTGCATAGATGAGGTATCAATAAAACTAATAATAGATCAGCTTACATGAATACCTGTCTTTCAATACACAACTGTTGTTTCTAACCTGAAATGCACAGAATATCCCAAGTAGGAAGGAAGCCATGAGGGTCAGAGTCCCCCTCTTGGGTCCACACAGACCAACCAAAATCCAAACCCTATGTCTGAGAGCGATGTCTAAAGGCTCCTTGAGCACTGGCAGCTCAGAGTTATGCCCACTGCCCTGGGTGATAAACTTTTTCCTAACACAAGCCCTTCCCTCTCCCAACTGGCAGTGCTGGGCCTGATGCACCCCAGGACATGCCTAGGTATTGATCTTGAACTAAGGTTTCATTTTTAAAGCTGTTTCCTCACTATTTTTCAAATACAAATTTGACAAGTCCATGTTCAAAACATATAAGACCCTTCCCCCAGAAATGTACTGGGGTTCAACAAGGTATTTGCTAGGAGATTCTGTCCTTGTGGCATTATATTTCCTTTATTTCAGAGGTAAGTGTAAGTTAATTATTATTTTTTTTAATACTTTCTAATGAAAGCTCAAGCACTGCAAGGAAACTCTGGTACAGTAATATTCTTCACCATTTTTTCTTTTAATACAGATTAGAAAAAAACTACAATATTTACAGGTTGTTTACAAAAATGTTATGTTTCCTTAAAGAACAAACAGGCTGTAACTCTGACATAAAAAGATCCTGGAATGCCTACTGGCATCTGGAAGCTTCTAGAACAGTACATACTTTCACTCAAGAGAAGAGGAAATGTCAGAAGCCCAGGAGCTGAAGGTAACCTGGACATCTTATTTTATGCCGCAACCAGAGGAAAGGTTTGCAGGGAAAAAAAGCAGTATGTAAAGATTTGGAAAAGGATGGTGCAGCTCTTTTCAGAGCTCTTCCATGAACATTACCTTCAGTAATTGATGTAAGGGCAGCTCGGGTGATGCATTCTTCAAGATTTGGATGCTTCCTTTCTTCCAATATACACTTCCATGTTGCTGTAAGAAGTGCAAAAACACAAGTTGGAGACATCCTCCTAAGCTGCAAAGTTCATATCCTGATCTGAATTTGAAGCTCCTAGGGACAGAGAACTCTCTACAAAATAGGAGAAAGAAAACGTACCTTTTTAAATCAAGTGCCTCACATTAAAGGCCTACTTGAGACTGAGCAAACCAGAAAACATAGGACTTGAGACAAATATGACCTTAAATTATAGCAACCTTTAGTGGGAGCTGTTATTACACTCCTAATCCATGCCATTAGTTACTTCTTTGAGGACTCTGCTGTAGCCAGAGCTCCACAGACTGGTTGTTTCTGCACAGCTCTCAGATTCCTCAGTCACATGCCCACCCCAGTTACTACGAATCAACTGTGTAACGCTGAAGAAGTTGTTTAACCTCCAACACTCAAAAGCCTTTCTAATGTCAGGCACCTCTAGTTATTCACCTGTAGATCACCCTAAGCAAACTGTAAGACACCATTCAGTGGCCCACAAATGAAGAACCTCCCAGGCCCACAGTTCTTGACCCACAGTGTGATCTGGATTGTATCAACATTTCTGCTCCAGTCCTGCTGACAATTGAGACCAGAACTGACACGTCAGTTACCCCTCTGCTATCTGACTGGCAACACAGAGACAAGATTCTTAAGAGAAAAGGGAGAAAGACAACGTGGGTTGGAAGGTGTTCAACGTGAAAGAAACTGCATGTAGCAACCTCAGGTTATAGAGCCATAGTTCTAAGTTGAAGTAAAGGGAATGCTGGCAGTTTGGAAAGCCAATTCCAACTTCCACTTAAATAAGCTGTGCTTGCCTTTCAGTCCCTAACTTCTGTTTCACTGAGGAGTACATAAAGCCTCATTGATGCAGGTTATTATTCTCAGACTCTTTGTTCCAGCAAACAATACATGGAGATCAAAGCAACAATTTAGATTAATTAGCCCCAGATCTTCTTAATGAATAACCTAGACCCCACATGTCAGAATTAGCTATGATTTTGGTGGTGTCCTCCCTTTGAATTTTAAAATCCGTGAAAGGTGTAAGAGCTCCTTTGTTTCACCACCAGAGTATTAGGAGACAAGTGAATTAACTAATTATCAGGATGGGTTTTGTAAATCTGAAAAAAAAAAAAAATTAAAAGAGGAAGAATAAATCACGGCAAAGGCAGAATATTTGTCCTCATTGCATCAATGATTACAGTAATTTCTCCTTTGTTCCTAGGCAAATCTCTGTCCTAATCAATAAAAACTGTGCTCAATGAGACTTCACAATGCCTTAAGCAACCTCAGCTAATCACTATTTTTCTACCCTGTTTCTACGAGCACCTAGATATGCTTAAATTCAAAATTATCCCAGTCATTTCAGGTCTACATGGATAAAGAATTTAAACAATAGGAAGCCAACTATTTATGCACTACACTGATCTAAACAACTGCATTATAAGTTTCATACTCCACTCTCATTAGCTTCTACAGATTGCTCCATATGCTTCAGGATTTGGTTCCTTCGAGTAACATTTGTCTTTTAATGACTGCTTATATGAAAGCTCTGATATCACTTGATGTCTTTAAGATCCTCTATAATATATCTAATTAAAAGAAATTAATGACTACATAGCACGCATTCAATAGAGTATATGGTAAACATGATTTATCTCTTTATAAACTAACCTGGCCAGCACCAGACAAAGCTCTGACTTGAGAGAAGTTAAAGCCTGAAGACTTCATCTTTTCCAAAATCATATCCAGAGCCTACAAGAACAAACAGAATCAAGAATGACTGTAACAAGATATCAAATTATGCATACTCACAGCCCTTGGAATTAAAGAGTAAATTCATGTCATCAGTTGTAAGAGTTCATTGGCAGGTGATGAAAAATTAGCTAATGACTATGGACTTCTCAAGAAGCTACATAAATTAATTTACTAAGTAAGAGTACATAAAAGAAAAGTTGAATTACCAAAAAGGAAAAAAAAATCCTTAAACAAGCTGACTCACAAAGAACCATTCTTTGGAATCTAAATAAGAGGCAAGATTTTAAAAATTCCAATTCATTAAAAAGGAACTATTAATAGTGCCAGACATAGAACATGATTAACTTTTCCTGTTCTTACTACTGGACATCTATGAAACCTACAGGCCATACTACAAGATGCTAAATTCCTCAACACCACCAACCCCAGTGTCTGCTAAAAGTACATTTTTGCACTTAAGTACCTAGGTTACTGCTGTCTTGTTCTGTTCTACTAACATTTAAAAACCAGAAATCAATCTGCCTTCATTTAGCCTAATTCAGATCAGCATTTCTCAAGACTTTCTTGACAGATGGACCACTATAATGCTTCAAAATTACCCAAGAAACTATACATTATCATCATATACCTGTATCATCATATTACTGATTTAATAGATAAATCTGTTCCTGTTTATTATGGTTCTATAGACCACCTGCAATTCATTTACCAAATCTTCAAGTATTATCAGATAGAACTAATGCAGATCACCAACTGGGGATTCTGTGACCTTTTAAATGTCTTTAACTATTCAAACCACAATAGTACCATGCGAGAGCAAGAGTTGCAGAAACTCCTTTTAAAACAGCAGAGAATGTTATCTGTATTTCAAAATAAATGCCAGTCAAGGTGACTGGGAATTACTAAATAAATTGCTCTTCAACCACTTGCCATTTGAGATATGAATTTGTTAGCAAAGTTCATTCTAAGAAGACAGTGCAAGCAACAAAACCACAGTTAAGCTAGGCGAAATTTTCTGTAACAGAAAGGAAAAAGTTGAACTACATACTACCAATATTTCCAGAAGGCTGACACTATAGCTTGTTCATACCTTGACCCACATTAGCACAGGAGAAGTGACTGTCAGTCGGTCACTGTGAACATGGACTCCTCCTTGAGTCCTACAGAAAAACAGCATTTTCTTTGTGAATTCAGTACATTTTTCCCCATAAAGCAATGTTCTTCAAGTTTATTAAGGACCAAAGGGAACTTGCAATATTATTTGTTTGGGACTTTTTTTTGTTAGGAGTAAACAAAAGATCAGAGTTTGAAACGTGAAAAAGAAAAGGCCAGCTCTTAGGAAACAGCATTAGAGAAGAGTGACCCAACAGCAAAGAAAATAAATTGCAAGGAAGGAATCTAGTCCTGATGTAAGATCTGTGATAGATTCTACTGCTGACGCTGCTCATTGGCTCCATGTAAGTCACAGTTACCTCAAAGTCTCCTAACTGTCACCAATAGTGACTTATGAAGATGAAGTTTTTGCTGTTATAAAACTATCAAGTAAATAAAAGTACTTTCCTGACACTTGTGACCATAGTGGATGGAATTTTTAAATTCTCATCCATAAATCAGAGTTTATACATTCTGAAGCGCCATTTTGAGCCACTGAATTTCTCTTCAAAAGCCCTTTAGAAGTTCCCCTCATGCAATTTATTTGCTGCTATCACACCATTCCATTCTGATGCAAAGGTGATGCTTGCTTCTGTGTCTCATTCAAAAATTTGAAGTCCCAAAAGAAAATATATAAATACATTGGTTAGTTTAAACATAATGCCTTAGTGTGAGAGGGTCTTTTAATTTCCTTTTCCTCCTCTTGGGAGTTCTTGCCATACTTGCATACCTAGCAAGTTAAGAGCACATACTGCTCTTGTGAGGTATAAAACATGAACACAGCATGAACTGCTTCATGCCTCCACACACACCATTGAGAGCAAAGTGGGCAGCAGACCCCTGTCTCAATACTCTAAAGAAGAGTTCTAAACAAGATTATCCAAGTAAAATACAAAAAAAAATAAATCAATAAACTTACTTAAATTCTGGAAGGTCTTTATCAAAATTAACATTATCCTCATAAATGACTCTCAGATGTTCATCAATAGCAATGACTTTCAGCTAGAAAAAATAAAACAGGATGTTAACAAAAACCATCTAGCATCATAAACGAATTATCAGTACTATCTAATTTTAGTAATTCAATTCTCATAGATGAAAAGGGAAAGAAGATCACCCCAATCCATACAAATGACTGTTAAGTATGGACTCAATATTACATGAAACAAGTCACTGTGTGAAATTACAGCATGTCAGTTATCCAGCAACATGTAAGTATTTGCTTGGATTTTCCCCCACACTTTCTCTCTCTCCCCTTAATTACACTGGAATAAGACGCAAGAAGCTAAAAGAAAGTGCAAAACAGTAAATGAGTTACACCATTTCCAGTTTGCACCACATTAACCAACGTGCCCAAGCAATACGGTGTCTTCGGTTAAAAATACTGTATTTTCTGGTGTTCTGTCTTTTTTTTTAAATCTTCATCTTACCCGAAAACTACACAGACCTTTAGGATACCTTGAGGACCTTCCCTCACCTATAAACAGGGAGTAAGTTGAACTCCACCTGGAAAAGCTCATGAGGGCATTGCACAGCTGCACACTTAGCTTCTACAGCCTATGGAATGCAACATCCCAATCACAAGTCCATCAAGCTGAGTTTTCTTGCAAGCACTGACTAGAAGGTACCACAAACCTTCCCATTCTAGCTTTTCTCAAGTTCATCTAGCTCTAAAGAAAAACATTAACAGCTTCAAATAAAAAGCAAGAATGTAGTTCACATTCTCCATACATTTTAATGAAGGAGAGAACACAAGTTGATGCTAAATGAATGGCCTGGAAAAAAAAACTACAAAGACCAAATCATCTCAAAGAGCTATATTGAAGTAAGAAAGTCACCCACATTTGGGGTGGGTTATTTAATTTTAGCCATACTAATGTAGGGCCTCATTTATGCACTAGCACATCTCATTACCAAGTTGGTGCACTGTGCTAGCTTAAACATGGCTCTGACCAACTGCAGATTAATTGGCTTTCTGCTTGCTATGTACTCGCCTAAAAATACTCTATCAGCTTAATGGGAGGAACCTGCATATGGCTTTTCATCACAGCCATAATGAAGTGACTTATATACCTAACAGTTAAACAAATTTGGCCTCATACACAACTTGGGAGATGTTTCTCCTTGCAGTGTGGTTGATAACAGACTATGCTGACAGTTCCAAAATTACACCCTGGGCATTCAGATGCATGGTTTACCAATACTGATTCACATTAGAACACTGGGAAAGTTGGGTTTGGGCACAGTCCCCAGGCTGCCTAGTGGTACAGGCTGAGGGACTTCATGTTGTTCTTGTGTGCAAGCACCAGTAGCACTCAGCTCCTTTTAAAGTGCTGATATTCAAATAAGAGGTGGAAGGACAGAGATGTACAAAAGGGCTACAGCACCCCTCTCCAGGACAAAATGGAATTATTAAACCTGAAAAAGACCTCTAAGATCACAAAGTTCAACCTCAACCCATCTCCACTGACCATGTCTCTCAGTGCCACATCTCCAGGGTTCTGAAATCCCTCCAGGGTCAGTGACCCCACCACCTCCCCTGGCAGCCTGTGCCACTGCATCACTGCTCTTTCTGAGCTTTTCCCAGAATCCAACATGAACATCCCCCCAGCACATCTTAAGGCCATCACCTCTCATCCCATTGCTGTCAGCCAGGAGCAGAGGCTGACTCCCACCTCACCACAACCCCTCTCAGGCACTTGGAGAGAGCCATGAGGTCTCCCCGAACCTCCTCTTCTCCACACTGAACAACCGCAGCTCCCTCAGCTGCTCCCCATCACACTGTGCTCCAGACCCCTCTCAGCTCTGTTGCCCTCCTCTGAACACCTCCAGGGCCTCAGCGTCTTCATGTAATGAGAGGCCCAACACTGAGCACAGCACTCAGTGTGCTGATACAGAGTAACCTCCTGCTACACACTGACTTCGGCCACCTGGCCACATTGTTGGTCCCCACACAGCCGGCTGCCAGCTAACACCCCCAGGTCCTTTCTCAGAAGGGAGAGTGCAAACAGATGGAGCCAGGTGCTTTCACCGGGATGAGAGGCAGCAGGCACAAACTGGAGGACAAGAGGTTCTGCCGAGCAGCACGCAGCGCTGTTACATAGCCCAGAGTGGTACCAGAAAGCCCGTGGAGTGTACTGGGAGATCTCCAAAAGCCTCCTGGCCACGGGGCCAGGCACTCTGCTGGGTGGGAGCTCCTGCCAGGAGCCGGGCTGAGGAAAGCAGCCCGGTTCAGACACTCAGTCAGCAGCTTCGGGCAAGCAGCAGCANCCCGAACCTCCTCTTCTCCACACTGAACAACCGCAGCTCCCTCAGCTGCTCCCCATCACACTGTGCTCCAGACCCCTCTCAGCTCTGTTGCCCTCCTCTGAACACCTCCAGGGCCTCAGCGTCTTCATGTAATGAGAGGCCCAACACTGAGCACAGCACTCAGTGTGCTGATACAGAGTAACCTCCTGCTACACACTGACTTCGGCCACCTGGCCACATTGTTGGTCCCCACACAGCCGGCTGCCAGCTAACACCCCCAGGTCCTTTCTCAGAAGGGAGAGTGCAAACAGATGGAGCCAGGTGCTTTCACCGGGATGAGAGGCAGCAGGCACAAACTGGAGGACAAGAGGTTCTGCCGAGCAGCACGCAGCGCTGTTACATAGCCCAGAGTGGTACCAGAAAGCCCGTGGAGTGTACTGGGAGATCTCCAAAAGCCTCCTGGCCACGGGGCCAGGCACTCTGCTGGGTGGGAGCTCCTGCCAGGAGCCGGGCTGAGGAAAGCAGCCCGGTTCAGACACTCAGTCAGCAGCTTCGGGCAAGCAGCAGCAGTGCATCGCTAGAAGAGATGGTCCAAGAGCGTGCTCACGCAGGCAGATGGAGGCATGCAGAATGCTCTACAGCAGCCACCGAGAGGCGATGTTCCCACCTCGGCAAGAGGAAGCGCGGAGCGGCGGTGGGCACAGCTCGGCACGCTGCAGCCGGTCCCAGCCCATGCATCTGTGCCCGGGAAGCAGCAGGAGAGCCGCCTGAGGAAGGAGGGTGGGAGAGAAAGGAAGGAGGGAAGCGGCCGCGGTACCTGCTGCGTGCTGAAATCCCATCCCAAGAAGCACGGGGCGGCCATATCGAGCCCCGCCGGGCCGGGAAGGGGCGGCCTTAGCCCCGGCCTTCCCCCGGAACGGAACGGAGCACCGCAGCGGCTGCTTAAAGGTGAACCCGAGTTAATGAGTGCTCGGCTGGGAGTCCGCAGTCAGGAGAGGCCCAGCTGAAGAAAACTGAAGCGCCCATCTGTCTGAAAGCGGTGCGTCGAGTGCTCGGCCACTCTGTAGTTAACGCTTCTTTAAAGCACAGGGGTTGCAGGGGCTGGTGCTGGTGGGGCTCCCCTGTCTGCCAGGAGCTCGAGCTTGCTGCACGTTTCCTATAAATAAGGAACAGATACGGAGTTGGAAGGCTTGAAGTGTTGCAGTTTTCAATGTGCAGTGACTCGCAAAAAAAAAAAAAAGAAACTGAAGTGAGTCCTAAAGAAAGCCACGGGAATGGTAAATCACTTCTGAAGGAGACAGCTTTTAAAAGGAGAGAAGGTGTTAGTTCTGAAAAAGGAAACAGCAGTTAATAAAGAGAATGTACAAATCAATTACATCCTTCAGCAATGGGATGGTTCAGTGGTCAGACTGCTGCGAGGAATACTTGGCTTTAAACAGCACTGAGGAGTTATAGGGATAACAACCCCAGCATTACCAGACCTTAAATTCGGGACAGCAGCACAGGACAGTGGTATGGAGGAATCCATAAGGATTCCACAAGGACAGAATGGGAAGTTAACGATGCTACTTTTACTGTTCAGGTATTTCTAATGAAAATCGGGGTGCTCTCAGAACCTCACTGTCAGTCTTGCACATCATCCCATCAGGTCAGTGTTCTTCCAGATTTAGTTGTTTGTGTGTGGAAAATTGGCATTGCTGCTGTTCTTTCTGTATTAAAGCTTATGCTGGCAGTCAGTGCCATAACCTCTAAAATTATTTCTTGAAAGCAAACAAGGATTAGAGCTGTGCAGTTATCAGTGAGGCTGCATTCATGTGCCATTGGTGTTCTGGTACTGACGAGTCCAAAATCTCCAGAGGGCACGGACAGAATGTCACCATCACAGATTAACAGTCTGAGGCACAGCAAAGATTGATCACTCAAGGCACGTGTACTAGAGTAAAGGGCAAAGAAGGTTTCTTCCCCTTTTCCAGTATCCAGTTTCTGTGGTTACGCACAACCCTGGCATGACAAAGGAGCATACTTCTATGCTTCACTAGGCCGTTAGCTGTTCTGGTAAAATTTAACTATTAAGCTAACTAATAACATTGATTTTCTTTTCCCCCTGATAGTCAACTTCATCCCACTTTAATTTCAATCTGTTGCCAAACAAACTATTTTAAATGTATTCCACATACAGAGATATTTCACATTTTGTTCTTTGAGTTTCTAAATCCATCTGATCTCAGTTCTACCCTGATACAAATTTAGACCTAAGTGCATTGTTCAGCCTTACAAAGATGCGCAGATAACACAGAAAGCACACTAATTAGAACAGGTAAATGCTTTCAAAACCAGTGCCAGCCTGACTACTGTGCTTCAGTATCATCCCATCATCTGAGATGTGCCAACCAACTAGGGAACGGCTAGACCAGAGCTTTGTTTGATACTAATCAGCATTACCATACTGACTGTTGTCCAGCCCTGATCTATGTGGGTTACATAACTAAATGCTAGGTGAAAATATTCACACATCCATAGAAGTCCACGAGCAGCTTCAAAGCTACCCACCCTTTTGCTTCCAGCAGATTTGGGGCCTGTAGCTACGTAAGTAGCTGGACAGCCAAATATTCTCCATCCCAAACAACTACTTCATATTTGTACAGCAGCAGAGGTTGGCACAGTACAAACAATGAGACAGCACTGCAGAGTGCACGTACACAGCTGATACCTCTTCAACCAAGGCAACCCATGTTAGACCTAACGCTGTTAGGCTTCATGACACAGCTGTCCTTTTCCCCATAAGAAATCTTGTGGGTCTTTAATTAGCCTCAGAAACATCAAAGTGTAATAAGTTGGGTCAGATACATTTCTGCCTGTTTGGCAACTAGTCTGACAGTCACATGCAATGCTGCTAATTAAGTGGGAGAGTGTTCACAATGTTAAGCTCCATGTAACACAACAACAATACGGAACCTTAAGAAAAAACCTCAGTGTGAGCACTGGAGCTACCTTCTGGATACCCGAATAACAATAATTCTCCAAAGGTCATCACTTTTCTACCTAGCACTGCTGGTATTCTGTTATCACAATTTTCAGCAATGTTCAACCAAGCACTGATAATTCCAAATACCACAGTGCCATAAATTAAAATACAAAGTTGCTGTTCTTTGTAATGAAAAGATACTGTAACATCAGGGGTTTTTTTCCATAAATATGCACTTATCCACCAATGTTACTTTTGCACTTTATGGTAACAATTGTGTTTGTTCATACCTCCAAACACTCTGCAAAAATAAATACTTATTGCTTAAAAATAATACAGCAAGACTGTTGTTATCCACTGATTTTACTGATTGCACTGTGACTAAGTTGATAAGACAGAGATCCAGCAGAATGAGTTCCACTACAGGAAGCCCAGACCACAGTTGTTATACTGACACTGAAGACATACTTTATTTAGATGTAGAAAATATTCCACAATCTTATTGGAGGATATAGTTCTTGGCACGTGTATATTCAAACTCCCAGGTGATGGCTGCATTAACTAATTAAGGCCCGTTAAGAGGCTGCCCCTCATGGAGAGTTGGCACAGGATTTCATATAATGGCCTATGAATGCACAGGAATAGCAGGAACATGCAAAGAATTGAAATGATGGCTTAGCTGCACAATCTGTTGGTTCTACTGTCAATTTAATGTATGTTGGTCAGGTCGGAGCCTGTATTAAATCACATAGATAAAATCCTCCAACTTCATTTCCACTGATTTCAATAGAAATCCATTGAAACCTGATGACTTCAGTAGGCACTGAATCGGGCACCATGGAATTGTTCCTAGTTTCACATACTCTAGTTTTACAGATATCATTTCATTGACTTCAGTTAGGTTACCAGTGATTATGAAGTGCAGAACAAATTCCTCATGAGATCTCTGCATGGAAGCGAAGGATGTTTCTGAATAGCAAATTATTTTTGGGACACTTTCCTCCTCTGTACAGATTTCAAGTCTGCATTCACTCCACAATAGTGGTAGTACTTAACCATCCTCTTTGAAGGACTATCTTAACCGCAGACATTTGCAAGGCTTTAAAACTTACCCACCTAGCAGATTTCCTTCAAGAGGAATACTGCAGTGGTTTGTGTCCTAAAGCCCAAAAGCAAGATGTTGTCATCCTGATAAAATTTTTCATTAACAACAGATTAACCAGTTCTTTCGTGCTGTATCTGATTCTTATCACACTCCACTTACAGATAAGTACATTTTATTGATTAAAAACAATCAAGGGTAAATTAATTCCTACTCAAACAATGCCTTACATGGGAAAAAAAAAAAATAAGAGCCAAGCTTTGCACTTTTTAGCACTACCCAGCAAGAATGAAAAATTATTTTACAATCAAGAATAAATCAAAATAATGTAGTTTATGAGTGGGAAAAAAATCAAGACAGAAAATGTATATAGCTTACCCAATTATTTTTAGACTTTATTTGAAATTTGAACTTCTCCTTGAGTTCCTCTTTGCAAATGTACTCTGTAGCAAGACCAAATAACATAAGTGGCTGTCACTCAGAGAGCTGTAGCCATTGTAACTCCACAGACAGGAAACACTGAGAAACAGCTTGTATAGGAAACATACTTACAGAGCAGTACCACAGACATGAACACTGCTTATCAGTATCTGGAATTTAAGACATCCATAGCATCAGGGAAACTTCAGTGAATTTCCAACATCCTCTCCAGGCCTATTTGTGAAGGCAATTCACTTCCATCTCATCCTCTTCTTACGGGCAGTTTTATAATGTTAAAACCATAGAATCATAGAATCATTTGAGTTGGAAGGGACCAGTTAACATTCCAAAGGAAAGTTAATTAATTCTCAGCAGCAATAGAGTCAAGACAGAAGAACGGAGGTTTTTAAATGTTGTTTACACCAGGCTCAAAAAAGAATACCCCACATTCAGGACATCTGCTGCATTTAACCCCTCACTGGCTGCACTGTTTAATTTAACTGAGGTGCATCAGGCTGAGCCAGGCTGTGATTGACTTGTTTGAGCTGTAGGAATCTCTGTTCATTGCAGGGGAGCTGGAGCAGATAACCTTTAAAAGTCTCTCTGAACTCAAACGATTCTATGAATCCAATGATTTTGGTCTGACTGCATTTATCACACAAAAAAGAAACCAAAAACCAAAACCCACAGTGATTCTGCAAAGGAATTGCAAAGCACCAGGTTTTCAATGCGTGCACAGCCAGACATGAAAAGCTAAAGGTCAGCAGATCAAAAGAAACATCTCAAGATCATTGTGAAAACTTGCACCATAGGCTCCATCCCACTGTCATGGATGTGCAGAGAACACCATCAAATGATCTTACATCATTAGACAGTCCTGTGCTCTGACTCCTTAACCAGACCCTAATGGCAGTGTGCTTGACAGCTGTGCTTCTGAATAACAGTAAGATATGTGCTCATATCAAAAAACTCATTAAAAAGTAAATAATTACTATTGATTCTGCCAGTATTGTCTGGAACACAAATAAGAGCAGCCACCCTGTTTTTATGTTTCTTTTTGTTACTACATTTTTTAACAATGCAATAGTTTCCAACAGTTCAAGACTAAGTCTAAGTAATAAACAGATGTGTATGTTTATAGAAAGCTACAGAACAGGGATTACCATAGGCACTTTGGTTTTCCTTCTCAGTGCCAGTTAAATCTAGATATTTGCATTCTGTCTTTGCAGCCCTCACAAACAGTGCAGGCCACGTGCCTGTAACTCTCCATACGAGCAATATGAATAACCATATATACCTCCAGCCCCAGGTGTGCCATAAGACCCAGCACTGCAGGAATTGCATTCAGTCACAGTTAACTGTTAAAAGCATTTTTTTAATGATCTTTAAATCAACAGTGATTCCTATAAGATCCTTCCAACATTTTTTAGAATAAAAAATGATTTATTACTCTCAAACTGATTAGTATGAGATAAAAATAGTTGCATCTATTTAAATGAGATTCTGCAACCAAGGTCAAGGGCAGTAAGCACCTACATCAGGTTCTGAAAACCACTGCTTTTGGACTGTAATATACTCACAGATTTATTTTGCCTCGAGGAAATGAAAAATTGCTTCCATTGTGCGACGGATGAACAGACTTAAGAGAAGATATAGCACTTCAGACTTCAGTAGATATTGAAATTAAAATCACTCATAGCCAACATCTTTAAGAGTTTGTTCAATTAAAGACAAGGCTTTTCCTTGTTGGTTTTTTGTTTTTTTTTCCTTCTTTTTTTTTTTTCCCCACCAGAATCCTAATCATGGCAATATGTTTTCAGAACCTACAGGACTGTTAAGAAATGCATGTACTAATGCTAAGAATTAGCTTCGCTGCTTATGTTCCTCACAAGCACACAAAGCAAATTCGGGCCTCTCATGTTTTAGGACTAACGTGAGCTACAGTCATATCACTCCAATAGTGCCATCTGCTGCATATTTTCAAGGCACACAGTGCTCTGCAGATCCAAGTACCTTTGTTTAAAGAGTGAATGACGACTGAATTAAACATAAATCACAGTTACAATTTTGTGTGTGTCAAAGAAAATATTTTTTTTTCCTTTTACCTAAACAGGCTGGAGTACAAAGGAAGGTGTTCCACTGCAGTATAAGATCAGAAGCCTCAGGTAAGCAATTTGTAAGCTTATGTCAGTGGCGTAACTAGAATTAGTTATATTAGCTCACTATACATCAAAACCACAAGCCCATTTTCTCTGTGATCCCGTGTGTTAGATCTGCACCTCATTTTATGAATCATATCCTGGCTGCGACTTATTCACAAACCACACGTATGTATGTGTATATACACGCCTCAATAGCAAGCAAAGTATGCAGTGCCAGATACATGCACACACACAAACACACTCCTCCAGAGGCAGAATCAGGATGCCATGCTCACAACCATTCCCTGTAAAGGAAACAAACCACAATGTGAAAGGGATGGGCTGAGCAACACAAAAGCTAATCCTCTTCCTGGTTCCCCCGACCTGCTGTACCACCTGCACTCACTCCATTTCACTGGGCAGCTCTTTTCCTTGATTCTGTTTTTTGTTATTCACCCATGCGACTGTCTGGAAAGAGGCTGCCTTGTACAGTGCACGTGTACCTATGCGTGATGGCTTTCCATGAGCCTGAGGTGCTGCTACAGTACAAGTGATCAAAAATCATAATACTTCTTGATCAGATAAAAACTCCTACTTTCAATGCCCTTCTAATGAGAAGAGAGGTGGACATCTTTTAAGACAGAGTGTATGTTCACGTTGAAGGATGGTATCACAGTAATTCTGTCTGCAGCATATGCTTGGGTTGTACAAGTCACTTTCTCAGGAGGTCAGAGAGTCACGCAGCGTGACTGGAATTTTAAGAAGGCTGGGAAACTTTTATGGCTATTAATAATGTTTGTATTGAATACGAGCTCAAACTGCAATGAGATTAATTAAATCTCCTGCCCCAGTGCAGAAACCCCCTGCCTGAAGGTGCACAGGAGGACTCCATGTGCCAACAACTCAGAACACCAGAAATACAAGGCAGCCTTCTACAGAGTTTGTCACTACTGAAGGCAGAATATCAAAGCAGATACTCCAAAGCCATAGCACATCAGAACAACTCTTAACACAACACATGCTTTTTCAGGGCTCAGGAGGGAGAAGCTGACTTGACAAGTACTCAGTGTCTGACAAAGTGTTGTGCTTACTTTTCTTTCTGGTGGGGCAGAACGGGACTGCTGCTGAGTAGACGCATAATAGGAAGGCAAAAGCAATTAAGTGAATAAGTGAATTAAAGCAGATTTACATCCATGAGCCAACTGAGCCTTACCAGAACTGTATGCACATAACTCTGTAGCAAGACTTTTGTCACCTGCATACACACAACTTCCAAACAGACTCCTAAGACCTGCATGTTTTGAACCTGATTCGGTAAATCATCTAGAATGCAAATGAGAGCATAATTTCTCCCAGGAACTGGAACAACACAGCATGCAGGCATTCCTTCAACACACTGCCCTTTCACGCTGTTTCTGTGCAATGCTTCTCACTGCAAGGAACCCAGCAGATGAACCATTACACTGACACTGTGGCTTCACAGCGTTTCTCCCATGGGACTCTCTTGGATCCTTGTAACAGCATCAAGTGGACCTATTTCAGGGACAGAAACTTGCAGCTCATCATTCAGACAGTCTCATAGTTGAACTCATAGAAGAAAAAGACATGTATCTTCATTCTTTTTAATCTTTGCCTCGCTGTTACATAAAGTTCTGCTTTGACTTTGCACCCAGGAATATTTTTAGCAAGGTTGTGTAGGTTGTCAGTCCAGTCCCCACCCTGCAGCCCCAAGACGCTGCAACAGGAATGACACTGGATGAAAGTTAAGGAAGGAGAACAGAGAGGAAAAGACAAAAAATACTTGAAAAGAAACCTGGAATATTTCCCTGATGGAATTTCAAGTCTCCATGACAGCATCCCTTTAAGAGCTAGCATTGCTACATAAGCCAGTATTATCCAGCCCTTTGTGCACCTGACCATGTTCAATGAGGTTTTGAATTTCACTGTATTTTTTGGCAAAGCCTCATGTGTTCACAACCTTAAGTCAACATGAAATCCAATCATAAATCCTGCTATCACCATGAAATCTGTATGCAGGAGCTCAAGGTGTGCTACAGGAGAACAAGCTGCTTGAAATCTACAACTTCAAAACAGACAACACCATTTCTGAAGGAAGTTACCCAACTTAGAAAAGAGAATTATTTCATCATTTAGGAAGATTTCAGATGCTTTGATGTGCTTTTTTTGCCAACACAATGAAGGAAGTGTCCTGCTTCTGCATGACCTTTTCTTCCTTGTGGGAACAGATGGTAAAGGCTTACAAATACACGACTGGTATTTTTTCAGTGACTCATACCTCAGAGCTACGAGATTCAGATCACCACAAGCAGCCAACCAAGATGGATGTAAGCTTACTTGAGGAGCAGTATGACCACATAAAACAGAAGCAAAAGCTGCAATCACACATTATTGTATTTAAAACAGGTATGCTTGGATTTATAGGAAACAATGTAAATGTAGATGTAAAAATTTTAAATATCGAATAACTTCTATCTTTGTTCCTTTAATGCTCAGCTTTAAGAGAGGTACGGAGTGTCTACTTTTCTGTCACTTCAGGTTTTTTATTCATTTCACTACCAGGCAGTCTTATGGCTCTATCAATCAGTTTCACAGCAGAAAAACTCTAACATCAATTTGAAAGAGATGAATGTATTTGATTAAAGGTTTTACAGGTTTTAAGTAAGGAAAGTAAAATGCTTAACGCTGGTGTTTGTTCTTACAGGAGCCATGTACTTCACAACTATCATCAGTCTCTTTGTGAAATGTACTTTCTCCAATTGTTCCATCAGAACAACCAGTCCTGAGTCTTCTGTCTCTTTTTCTCTTCTTTATCTATGTGAATACATCCTGCAAGACTATAGGAGCTATGTGAAATATATAGCAGAAGTTGGGCATTTGCTTAAAAAATAACTTCTACTAAGTAACAGTGGGTAACTAAGACATAATCTTGGAACAAAAGGTCCCTTTTTGAAAGCATTTCCACTGCACAGAGCTTGGAAAACAGAAAAAGAAGTGACAGTGTATCAATCATCTTTCTGCTATGCCAGACAGCTTTTATAAAACAAACATTCAACTGTTTTGAAGTTTTCAGTTAAGCTACTGCTTACAATATTGCACCAACATATTTCCATTTACTTTCTAAGTTAAAGTGATAGTGAGAATACTAAGTCAATTAATGAAATTGTCTGTGAACGCAATACCAATGTGCAAAATGTGCTTAATTCATCTTTGGTGTTAGTATTTAGCTGAACAAAAAGAGAACTTAGGGTATTTCATTCTTCACATTTTCCACTACATATTTCAGCAGTTCCGGATTTTGGCTGTATCTGACTGTGAATGTCATCATAACAAAAGAAAAAACACATGCTTATGAACCATAGAACATAATTAGCTTCCTCAGTCTCATTTCATCCAAATGGCTAGAAATCCTAATGTTAAAAAAAAAAAAAAAGAAAAAAAATAGCCTATTTAAGGAAGGAAGAGATGTGAATGTGCTTATCAGGTATGAAAAGGCAAATAACTTGAAGGCAAAGCAACAATATTAACCAATTAAAGAAAGGAAGTAGAGGTCTGTATTCCAATGAAATTCCATATACATGCACATAGTCCGAAATATTAACAAAAACACAGCACCTGTGGCACTGAACTTGTACATTTAATCAGCTTGTGTGGAAAGGGTTAATGTTGCTGTGAGGAACAGTTGAGTGCTCAGTGTTATTAAAGTTAACCTTAAACATTCCTGTGGTTTAGAAGCTGGAAAAACCTATTGCATAACTCAACAATTTGAAGCTGTTACCTGCATCAGTTTCCAAGAGGATGTCAGGATGCAATAAACACCACTATAATGAGATAGCATACTGCCCAACACTGTGATTCCTTAACTTACAAGCCTTAGTTATCCCCAATTTCCAGCTCGTACCACAGAGCACTCCATGTGTGCATCACTTTTTTTGTACTGACAGTAATGATTTCCTTGTACTGCTACCATACCTAGAGGGTAAAACTGTTGCTGAAGGATAATGACAACAATAAGACTCTGCACATGTACACACACCTCAGAGGCCTGAGATATGAGAATCCATGGTAAAGGATGCCTTCATTCCTTCATGGTCCCAAAAATCACCACAAAAAGACTCTATTCTAAGCAGTAAAACCCTGAATTGCTTCCTGTAGATAGGCCATCTGTCCTTCCGCGATGTCACAGTGTTTTTGAGCATTTCAGCTTTAATGGTACTGTAGTTGGAATGGTAACTTCCAGATTTCATAAGGACTTCCAGCTCTGCATCTCATTATCTGCCTTGTTTGCCAGAGTCATGGTATTGTGAACATTTAACAGAACTTTTCTGGGTTTTTCACTGGTGAACTAGTAACTGATAAGTCACCTTAAAACAACTTTCCTCTGGTTCTTCCCCAATATACACAGCCACATATATATTTCTGCCAATTCCCAGTTCTTTGAGAAAAAGGATGACAGGATTTGAAAATCACCAGGTAGGAGATAATACCACAGTGTATTCATTATTCATTGGCTAAGAAGAAGAAAAGCAGTATTTACTTTAGGAATTAAAACAGCATTCAGAGAATGCAGTAACAATGGGGTAAACATTGGGCCTCTGACTGCAGAAATCTCTTCCAAGAATTTCCCAAGCCAAATTGAAGATCAACCTCTGTTACATCAGAATCTATGATGGCAGCATATAAAAAAAGCCAAATGGTAGACAACCTTACTGCAAGGCTATTATGTGCACTTAAAAGATCTGTCTTTTCTAAGAGACCACAGATCTTCATCAAGCTTTCTTCAGATGTTAGGGGAGTGCTGAATGTGCACAGCTCAGGGCTCCAACATTTCTATTACAGCTCATTGCTCAACTTTGTGTGCTGCATCTGTAGCCAAGCAATCAAATCAAACCTGAACTGAAAACCAGTTCAGACTATTTGACTTGGACTGATGCATTACACTGAACTCTCTGACAGCTCAAACCAGATTGTAATTCTTCCAATGACTAGTTCAGATGATTCAAGATAAAAACTGATGTTGCCTATCAACATGAGTTCATCTAAAAGTGCAGTGATATCCACAAGAATGTGCAAAGCTCCTCCCCCATAGTCACTTAGTGCCTCTTTTCTCTTGCCTTTTCTCTCATACATGAAGAGCAAACCTCCTTTGTAGCCTGGTGCTATACCGTGCTGTTCTGCAGACCTCCACATTGCAGATGGGCTTTTTGCAGCACTGTAAGCCAAGCTTTATTTCCTGGAAAAAGTCTGGCCATAAGTCCAGCTGTAACTTTGATTCTCACTGTTCCATGATACAAAACTGTGTGTTCTGATCTCTAAGAATGAATTCACTCTTGTAGTATATTTCACTGTACAGGCATATGTACATGCTGTAAGCTTAGTATGTGCTCGTCTCCTCTCTCCTGATAACACTGCACAAGAGCAGAAGACGCACACGACTCTTACTCCCCAGCTCTCATCAGATCAACCTCATGTGGCCAACTGAGGGGCAGAGAAAATTCTGTGATACTGTACAGGAGTTGTTGCTTTAGTAGTGAGAACCAAAGACAGCAGCAAAAGCCTCTCCTTAACTGAAGCCCTGTTGTACAGGTTCATTTACTGCCAGTAAACCAGCTTCATCTGACATCATCAGATAGTTTCTTGTAAAAATGTTATGAAATACTGTTATGAGGATTTTTGCGTTTGCTTCTTTTTTATGGCAACATCCTATTCCAATTAGTTTCATTTCAATTTCAAGGTTAGAATTCTTTCAAGTGGCTGTTCAGATTTCAAAATATAATCAGCTCTCTATGTCTATTTTTTTCACATCAATATACTTCATAATTCATACTGAAAAAAATTCAGTTCCTTTAAGTCAACCCCATAAATAAAGGTCAGCATTCTACACAAACTCTACTTTAAGCTGTATTTATAGTAACTAAAGTGCATTTAATTATTGCTTACAATGCCAACAGCACTGTTTGTTTATCTTTAGTACAATGGTTCAGATTCTATTCATTTTCAAGGCAAGGAAGGCCAGTCATGTTCAGTAATTTAATAGCTGCTGCATCTAATTAAAGTAGCATTAGCATCTCTATTTCTAATATCCTATGCATTTCCAAGAGTAACTTTCATACTGCATTAGAAATTAAGCCACAGAGATGAGGAAGAAAAAGTAATTATATAATAAATACAAGCCTATATGTTAATGATTCTGTGTTAAGAAAAAGAGGAAAGCAATCCAGAATATTTTTTGGTTATGAATACAAGCTTCAAACAGTATCAACTAAAATATTTGTGTCTTTCAATTCATAGAATCATAGAATCACCAAGGTTGGAAAAGACCTACAAGATCACCCAGTCCAACCATCCACCTATCACCAATTCTTCTCACTAAACCACGTTCCTCAACACAATGGCTAAACGTTCCTTAAATACCTCCAGGGTCAGTGACTCCACCACCTCCCTGGGCAGCCCATTCCAGCGCCTGATCACTCTTTCAGAGAAGCAGCACTTCCTAACATCCAGTCTGAATTTCCCCTGGCACAGCTTGAAGCCATTCCCTCTCATCCTATCCCTAGTTACATGAGAGAAGAGGCCGAGCCCCAGCTCACTACAACCTCCCTTCAGGTAGTTACAGAGAGCAAAAAGGTCTCCCCTGAGCCTCCTCTTCTCCAGACTGAACAACTCCAGCTCCCTCAGCCATTCCTCATAAGGCCTGTGCTCCAGACCCCTCACAGCCCCCATCAACACATTAAGCAAGCCCCTGTTCACCTTAAGAATTTTTGCTTACAAGCAGTTAATTACTGAAAGTCAATTCTCAATCTGTGTTGTTAATGAGTCTTAGAGTAGTGCTTAGATCAATATTGACTCGATAAATTTCCATTATCATTAACTGACTCTGTCTTAGCATTTATGTCTTCAAACTGCAAAACGGAGCGAGAAACACTTCTACTCTGTAATCTGGGACCAAAAGAATTTGCACTACTCTCGGTCACAGATGGAAGGAGTACAGACACCACTCATCTGTTAACGTTCTTCAGCAGAGTTTACACCACAGAAGCTAGACCCTTAACTTCTGCCACAATAATAAAGTGCACATATGCGTTTCTCTTGCAGGTGAACCTGAATCTGTTCTCCCAGAATCGATGGTCAATGCTGTTTTAATTAATAAAAAAGTTAGAATTTCAAAGTCATTCACAGAATGTGCCCCCATCAGAAAGGTCAGGCTGGAGGTGACCAGCAATGGCATGGCACATGACAACTCACTCTGGCGTACTCACCTGGGAATTCACCGCCTGGCACAAGCTCCTTGTAAGAAGGCTCCATGGGATCTTTCCAACTCCAGGAATGAACTGTGCAGTTTGGAAAATCAGAGTCTGATTTCAAAGGAAAATGGCACACTGCAACACAAGGAATTAGAAGAAGTAAGTGAATTATCCATGCTCAATTCAAGCACATCGAATGGTTTCAGCAAAGAGAATGGCAGCATCACCTCAGGAACTTGCCAAACGCCTGCTCTGAAGTCAGACACTTCAGCAGTTTGGGTCCATCACCGTATTTCCTCTACAAAATACATGCCAGCTTGTCACAAGTTAGACTTTTATCCTTTCCCTAATAAAAAAGCACCCAGAATTTCAGAAGCAGCAAGGAGGCTTGGATTATATGTCTCACAGTGAAGACACTCAGGAATAAATAAAGTTCAGTCAAACATTTGAGTAAAACTTAGGACAGCAAAAGAGCATTCCCAGTTACTGTGATCCACCTGCTGAAGGTCTCCTGTAAGCCAAGGAAGATTTTCACTAAAGTGAGTTGCTGGAGGGAAGATTCTGGACTGCCACAGAAGCTCACTTCTGTTATTCCAGATACTGAAGCAATTTTTCTGGGCTGTTTCCCCTCAATTTTCAGGTTAATTATTTAGAAACAAAGACCGTATCACAACAACATTTGAAATATCTGAGAGCTATAGCAAACATTAGCAAAACTGCTGATGAAGCAACAAGGTTGAATTTCTGTGTGGTATGATTTGACTAGACCATAAACAAATGAGCAATGCATCAGTACTGAAGGTGATCTGCACACTCAATATGATTTCATAAATTCTTTTCTCAAAAAAAAAAAAAAGATATTCATTATAATTTTCAATGTATGTATTTTTAAAAGCAATTAATAAAATCTTTGCTCACATCTACTGTTGTTTTAATGGGACAATGTATATTTTTCTTATATATAAATCCCATAAAAATATATTGTTGGTTCCCTTCTACACCCCATCTTTCATTAAAGAACTAAGCTCAGAAATTATTATTTAGTTCCCAGATACCTTTTATCAACATACCTTCCTTGTCAGAAGTACAATGTACCTTTCTTCTGCTACAACTGCATGAACTCAAAAGGAATATAGCCACTTCATCCACACAAATATAACTGTAGTAGCACATGCTTTTATAGACGTGGCTTAACCTCACACAACTGGCCTCAGCCCATTGAGCCAGCCTGTCCTGATCCCTCTGTAGGGCCTTCAAATCCCCAGACAATGCAACAGTACCTCCCAACTTGGTGTCATCTGCAAACTTACTGAGTGTGCACTCAATCCTCCAGCCCAGATTATCAGCAAAGATATTAAACAGGGCCAGCCCCAGTACTGCTGCCTGGAGAACACCACTCCTGACCGCTCCACTCACCGCCGTTCTCTGTGCCTGACCATAAGAACCAATGCTCCCTTCACAGGAGATTCACAGTTGTAAGTGTTGATTCACAGAATGGTGTGGGTTGGAAGGGACCTTAAAGACCACTGGAAACCCCTACCATGGGCAGAGACACCTCTCACCAGACCAGGTGCCCAAAGCCCCATACAGCCCTGTAGGGATGGGGCATCCACAGCTTCTGTGGGTGGCCCATGACAGTGTGTCACCACTCTCTGTGTAAAGAACATCTTCTCTGTCTTATCCAAATTTAGTTTAAAACCATTACCTGCCCTTGTCCTATCACAGTACAACCTGGTAAAGAGTCCATAGCCAATTTTCTTGTCAGCCTCCTTAGAAAGGCTACAATAATGTCTTCCCAGAGCCTTCTCCAGACTGAATAACCTCAACAACCTTGGGTTTTTTTCATAACAGAGGTCCTCCGTCCCTCTGATCATCTTCGTGGCCTCCTCTCCACCTGCTCCAACAGCTCCACATCTTTTTTGTGCTGGGTGCTCTGGAGCTGAATGCAGTACTCCAGGTGGGAGTACCACGATATCATGGCACACAGTATCACAGAAAAGAAAAACCATCATGGAATACAATGCCATTTTACCCCTCCTTACCAACTGTCATTTCCTCTGTGCCACTCAAAGCAGTTCCAGACCTAAATTCCATACTGCCATACAGTGATCCAGCCAGCACCAGTAGACTGCCAGACACCTCTCTCCTGTAAATATCCACCCATAAGACAAAGGCAGAACAATATCTATGTGCTTTAACTCTTGAACAAAATTCTCTGAAAATGTACTTGAGAGAGGTGTATGTTCTGATTTTTCAGTGTTTTCAATTTTTTTTTTTGATGTTTTTAATTAATGGATTCCTATTTCTGGGTAGGCACGCAACATTAGTAAGCAATCACAACTAATTTATAAAAACAAACCGAATTAAAAAAGAAAAAAGAAAAAAAACACAAATGAAAACAAAAAACACAGTAACACTATTTAAAGAAAGAACTGAAAAAAGATAAAACACAATTATGGAAAATGGGTAAAGGTGTAACAGGGATAAAATACCAGATAACAACCAGCTACATGAAACAAGAAAGTACCCGGAGAGAAATATCAAAGGACAATGAGTTTTTTTGAACTCTGTGGTGCACATTAGCTTTCTATTTTCCTGTCTCGCTGATTACAGAGTTTATTGATTTGTACTTCAGCCTTTCATTATACTAGAGTGTTGTTTTTGTTGTATCTACAAGTCTGGAGACCATACGAGAATCACATCAAGATAAAGGAATAACTGAAAAAAAAATCATATTGGCAAGGAGCCATTATAAAAACTACTCAAAATTAAATTCATTAAATAACTGTTAGATAGTTGCAATGAGGCACATGAAAACATTTCAGTGAATGCAATATAAATTTCGAAATCAGTATCACAGAAATTCTAAAACCTTATCTAGCTACTTACCTACTCTATGCACCCATCTGATTAAATTACTGATATTATTTTCTGCAAATACTTTTAAATTGATTTTAAAGTGCTCTGAATCAGTTATCTTAACCAAACACAGACTTTAATACTTTGATTTAAGTTGGTGAAAGTTTATACTTGGACTAAATAAATCCTTTGCAGGCACTTTGTCCTTTCCTGAGGCTCCTCGAGCACACTGGTGTACTCTGTACTGATGAGCTTAATTGGGAAGGGCATTTTGCCTTTGGAAAAGTCTTTCAGTTTAACTCCCCAGGACATAACAGAAGGAAGATTTCAGTACATTTTCATTTGCTAGTTATGAGAAAAGTGGCTATACTTGCATTTCAAGAGACTAAAATATTACACAGGTGCATTCCCTGAAAATTATTATTTTTTTCCCTAACACAGTCTTGGTTACAAAAAAAAAAAAAAAGAACAATTTAATGAGAAAAAAATGGAAAACTTCAAATATTGTAAAGTCACAGTTCTTAGTCTTACCTGATTTTCAATGCCCTTTGCTTTGCCATGTTTGGAAATCACAGGGAGTAACTATCATCACTGTGTTTCTATCACTTTGGCCAAGTTTCAAGCACTGAATTCAGGAGTATCAGAAAAGCAAGCTGAGTAATAATAACCTTATTTTAACAGGGGGCAAATGTAACTGATTTATGCACATAGGGGAGCTTGGAATCCTGAAATTCCAGTTCAGAGTTAGTGAGCAAGACACACAATACCTGTGGGGCCAAACAGCAGCCTAAAGAATACACTTTGAATAGAGACTGACCTGCAGGGCCATGTAGTCCAAAATAAACCACAGCCTCAGACGAGGCTTTCCATGCAGTATCAGAGCAATCTGTAGTTTAGTCAGGTACTGGGACAGGCTGGAGTCACCACTCTTGGAGGTGTTCAACAACTCTGGAAACACAGCATTGAGGGACACAGTTCAGTGGGCACAGTGGATGTGCGTTGAAGGTTAGATGATCTCAAAGTCTTTTCCACCCTTAATGATTCTATGGAAATCCTTGGCTGCCAAGACAGATTAAATTAAACTGTAAGTTAGTTATTTCTGGTGTCATGCATTTAAAAAAAAAAAACAAAACAAAAAAAACACTATCTTTCACAAGCCTCAGAAAGGTTCTGCAAGCAAGCCTCCCCTTTGAGGGTCCAACATACAAACGTAATATCAAGTGCCTACTGTGTACAGCCTAACTGGACTCACACCATACCCAGCAATGGGCCATTATAGGGGCTACAGCAGAAGGTACAATGCATATCGTAAGGAAAACGGGGCCAAACGCCTGCCTGAGCCCGGGAAGCCTCTACAGTGCCCTGTATCAACAGTGAAGGTCAGCCTTTTCTCCCAGGTAACAGCAATAAGACAAGACGTGACAGCCCTAAGCCGCACTGGCAGGAGACCCGCACACAAACACAAACCCCTATGGCGAAAACAAGGAGCCAAAATGGCGGGCGGGGCTCGGCTTCAATCATGTGACACCCCACTTCCGGCCTCAGCGCTGGACCCTCCCGGAACCCGACGACGGAAGGGAGCGTTGCAGAGCCCCGCCCCGCACAGCCACCCACCCTCCCTCAGGGGCGCAGGTA